>CAUYRT010036718.1:0-42810 GCA_963574885.1 Lepilemur ruficaudatus
CGGGCATGGTGGCACATGCCTGTAGTCCCAGTTGCTTGGGAGGCTGAGGCAGAAGGATTGCTTGAGCCCAGGAGTTTGAGGTTGCTGTGAGCTAAGCTGATGCCATGGCACTCACTCTAGCCCGGGCAACAGAGTGAGACTGTGTCTCAAAAAAAAAAAAGAAAATAAGAAACAGCCAACAAAGTAAGAGGAAATATTCTCTGAGTATCTTTGTGGTTCCTGGATCCAGCTGGATGTACTTTCCCACCCTTCCTGAGCCCCCACAGTTGATGTAAATACTGGATTTGGGGTAGATGGACAAGGTGTAAACCAGTCCAGTTCAGATGGTTTGGAGGGAGCATCTGCAGAAAGGCCAAATGCCGTATGCACGTCGCTCAGTGTGCTGGGTTCTGATGCCCCCTAGAGACAGCCATAGAGAGGCAACAGTTTCTCCTCTGAGAAATGAACTGGAATGATTGGTTGTATGTTTGCAGATTTGTTTTCAATAAGCCAGCAAGGGCTGAAAAGAGGGGAATGCCTCTTCCTCCCTCCATAGACTGCAGACCTCAGGCTCAGCCCTTTTTGTCAAGGCACAGGACTTCCCTATTCTTTGAGACTTTGTTCCAGGGGACTTTGACACTTCAGAGAGCAGAATAGGTCATCCCACACCTTTGTGGGATGATTCAAAGCTCACAGTATCCTTTTATATTTAGCCCATCTAATTCTTCCAACTGGCTTCAGGGCCAACTGAGCAGGGAAGACACCTCCAGTTTGCAGCTGAGAAACTCCAGCCTGGGAGAAGAGGAATCACTGCTTTGCTCACAGTTGTTGCTGAGTGTGGATATGGGGCTCAGCTAATCTTTGCGTTCCCAGATGGAATGCTCCAAACCCCAGCAACTGTGCCTGCCTTCGCTCCCCACCTTCCCTGCCCTGGTGGAAGCAGGTGGGGAAGTGGTGGTACCGACAACTCAGAAATTAAGATGGCCCCAGGATTGCAGCCACATATAAACCAGTTGACTGTGTTACTATGTGCTAGGCATGTAAAACATGGATACAGATAAGATACAGATGCCCTCAAAGGGATAACCAGCCACTCCCAACCCACCCCATTGGGCCTGCAGATTGGCAGATGGGGCCTAGCCAAGTATAGAAACAAACATTTTTTGCAACATTGAGAAGGCTGAGAGCCAAAATACCAATATCAATAAAACCCAGGCATCATGGAGCCTGTGGGAGCTTAAGAAAAATAAACAACTTCATTTTAAAAAATATTCTTTGAATGTAAAGACAGTGAGCTTAGAAACAATTAGGAAGTCACATTTACTGAGTAATTTACTTAAGTAATCATTTCCTTTAGGAAACAATGAAAATGTAAGTGCATGCGTATTTTGAAGATGTGCAGACAGGTTTCTGCCTTTTACCATCTCTTAATTGTCACCTAGTCATGGAAGGAATTTGGGGGAAGCTGGGCCCCAAGCTGGGGTTGGAAAACAGGAGCAATATTGATAGGCAGTTGGTGAATGGCTGGATTATTATTTTGACAAGGGTTTTATTTTTATTTTTCTTTAGCTTCCACCAGCTCCATGACGCCTGGGTTTTATTGATATTGGTATCATGGCTCCCAGCCTTCTCCATGGTATAACAAATGTTTATGTTTACTGTAAAAAGATAATCTCGCTTTTCAAAGTGATTAATCAGCTACACTCTTTCAGTGTGCCTGCCATTCATTGTCAAATTCCTGATTTATAACTGGAGCTTCCTCCCGTGGGGAGAAGAACATTTTGTTCAGAAGGTGCTTTTGGTGAGGTTCGGCTCCTGGCTAGTGAAATTAGTTTACTAAAAGAGGCCTCATCCTGGGTTGAGACGGAAGTCGACCTGATTAATTGGCCCTTTCTTGCAGCCCAGAGGTTTCTTCACCAACAGGGATTTTTTTTTCCCATGAAGCAAACTCAAGTACCTAGAAGCAGCCAGACCTGTTGGGGTCATTGTGTTGACACTGCAGTGTCTCCTTCGGAGCTGAAAATACTCACTGAGCAAAAATGGGTACATGATGGGACAAATCCATTTGTTCTTCTGAACTTCTCCTTCACTTGTGTGACTGCCCAGAGTCCCTCTGCCTTCTAGCAGTGTCACATGCAGCCTGGCAGTGAGAAGGAATAGATGTGGATGGGGTCTGTCCCCAGGGATGGCAGGTCCCACTGAGCCCTGTCCTCGCCCTGCCCTCCTGGACACACACCTAGCATTGTGTGGACCGTGTCTGGGGCCATTGAATAATATCTTAGGTTCCTTTTCCAGGATTTATATGTGTTAAGGAGTAAGCTTTTACTGAAAGGAAAGGATTATTGATTGGGAAGTTTGGGCCACTGGTTTGGTGGCCACTGTGTGTTCAGAGGCCTAAATGTGGCTTTGCGAGCAGCCTGGCTTGCTTTCAGATGTGCTGTCTTTGGATTCACCTGTTGGTTCACTGAACCCCTGTGCGGGTAGGACTCCGCCCCCACCCCCAGCACATGTGTGCACAGGGGCCCAGTGCTCAGGTAGGGGGTGGGCTTCCGGTTAGTGGGCAGATTCCACCTCAGCTCTGTGACCCCTTCTGGGCATTAGGGTCATGGACTCTAAAAGTAAACAAGACGCTCAGATGTCACCTGTTCATGCCCCTTGTTCTATGAGTGAGTAAACAGGGGTACAGACAGTACTAAAGGGCCTGCATATGGCTGTGCAGCTCATTAATGGCATTTATCATCCTGATCCCTGTCTCTGAACTCCTTCCTGGTCTGACCCAGGAAACCCTTGTGAATTTTCAAGGAAATGTCACTGGGCTGTTTGGTAGCATTGTAAGCGTAGATTGTTTCGCTCTGAATGAGACTCAGGCTGAGGCTTGGCCCGCTGGTTAGAGGTCCTGGTGTGGGTGTAAATGGAGACCCTAACTCGGTGCACAGAGGTGCCTGGTGGAGATAGCTTCCAGGGCAGTCCTGGTGATCCTGGCCCTGCTGAGAAAGCCAGTGTCCTCTGTTCTTTGTATGTTAGTGTGTGTGATCGGTGAGTGGATCTTAGAAGTCAGTCTCAGTGCTGCACCTACCCGTAAACTCAGCTTTTTATAAAGTGTGTGATGGAGGCTGGAAGGAAACTGAGGTAAGGGAGCAGGAGGACCGTAGGGAGCAGACCCGTCAGCACAGAGGACTCAGACGTCAGCCATGGCTTTGGCTGCTGGCCTCCCAGGGGAGCCAGAGAAAACGGCCTACAGCAGGGATCTTTCCCCAGACTCTCGAGCTGTAGCTGTCTGCTCGCCTGCCTCCCCAGGGATGGATTTCTCCCAACACCTGGGTAGCCAGAGGTAACCATTTCCCCACCTCTTTCCTTCAGTGGACACCCACTGCATCCAGGAGCCGTGTCTGACTTGGTGGGCTTTGGAGCTCCAGGATCTCCCTGGAGCTCAGCCTCTGTTAGACCAGTGGTTCTCTGACTGTGGTCCTGGGACCACAGCAGCATAAGTATCACCTGGTACTGTTAGAAATGCAGATTCTCAGTCCACTCCAGACCTGCTGAATCAGAAGCTCTGGAGGCGGGGCCAAGCACTCTGAAAATAAGCTTTGTGCATACTGAACTTGGAGAACTGCTGTGCTGGGCACAGTTCCATTGCCTGGATGGGCAGCCTGGGGGGACTGCCCATCAGGGGCCTTTCCTCCTCTCCCACACCTTCTCTAGGGACTGGAGCTGAGGCTTCTCTGGGTGAAAGATGAATTTGGAGGAGAGAAAAGGCCCAGGACAGGTCCACCCCAAGCCTGTGTCACTGCCCCTGGCAGTTTCGCATCCCATCAAACCCTGCTGATTGGGCACTGGCAGGATGACTCCCAGGAATAATGGGAGACTTCACAACAGATGTGTAAGCTGTTCCGGTTGGGTAGCAGAGCATATCTGTTCTCCCATGGACTGATTTCAAGCGCATTGTACATACTCAGCTCTAACAAAAATAACCTAAGGCATTTCTTGGGAATGATTCGAGTAACATCCTCCCGTATGAGAAGCGTTATTTGCTGGTAATAGAGGTCATAAAATTAATTAGTATCTTATCGATTTCAGTATGTTGTCCTTGAATCATGTTGTTGCCATTAACAGTGGCTGTTCTTACATAGTGCTAATAACTAAATCTCTCATTGCCAAAGGAAACGTATTATTGAGCAGGTGGCAAAGAGGACCCATTATGTGGCCAGCAGGCGAGAGGGGACCGCAGCCAAGGGCAGGTGCACTAATATCGCTTTCTGTGCTTCTAGGAATTATTCCTTCTATGTCCTCGACAACCAGAACTTGCAGCAGCTGTGGGACTGGGACCACCGCAACCTGACCATCAAAGCGGGGAAAATGTACTTTGCCTTCAATCCCAAATTGTGTGTTTCCGAAATTTACCGTATGGAAGAAGTGACGGGGACTAAAGGGCGCCAGAGCAAAGGGGACATAAACACCAGGAACAACGGGGAGAGAGCCTCCTGTGAGTGAACCACATTCAAAACTCCTCGGACCCAACCATCGCAATAATGGCGGACCTGCGTCCCATCTGGGACAGTGGCTTTCCTTCACGGCCCCCTCCTGGTTTCACTTGGGGGACCGCTAGACCACCTAACTAGCGCTTTGATCCTACTAATGTCTGCCAAGTTGATAGTGGGCAGATTCATAATGTATTCATATTTATAGATTTTGCTGAGTATCTATGTGTGTTAACACTTACTTACAAATAGAGTCTTACGCAGACTTTAAAGCGGTGCTTACAGAATGCACAGAGTTAAATGTCCTTTGATATGCAAGCACGCAGTTAGATTATTTTCAAAGAAGAGCCAGTACACTCTAGCCCTGTGAGCTCTGGCCTGGGGGTGGAGGGGCCCTGCTGTAGGGACCACTGGTTGGTTCCCTGTCCCTCACCAGCAGCCACCTCTGCCTTCCACCCCAACATGAAAAAGATGGAATGAGCCTGCATCCCTGAGTTGATATTGCTTTTTAAATTTAAAACAATATAATTACATCCTTGTGCTGGTTATAAAACTTTTACTTTAAGATCTCATGTCAGAGATATAGCGGTGTGTTTCTCATCTAACCCTGGAGAGGCTCTGTTTGGCTGGATAGGGTTATAAAAGTAAATTGTCTCTTCACCTTTGGCTTTTAATAAGGGACAGGTATTAGGAAAAAATAGTGTAATTTATATGATCAAGGATGATTTGTGCATGCATACTCCCCCCGTACCCACACACACAGAGGTGAATCTGTGAAATGGTCAGCGTTTGGCTGTGGCTTGTTTTGCTAGTATTTGGATTTACCTGGTTGACCCTCACTCAGCTCAGGCTGCTCAGGAGCAGTGTTAGAGGGAAGGTACCTGGCCCAGAGCTGGAGACCCTGCTCACAGCCAACGCCTTCTCCCTCCATAGCCCCTGCCTTGCTCCCTGCTTTGACTAACAACAGATGTAGGAGAGCATATTCAAAGTGCTTTTCTCCTTAAGAGTCAGCAGCCAGTCTGACCTGTCAGATCATAGAGTAGCCAATTATTTTCCTTTGAAAACAAAATTATGGTTTCCTCTCTAAATATTAATAACACTTCAGCAGGAACTGCAATGTTTCCCAATCTCAGACCAGCACGTTTTGCCCTAAAGACTCTTAGTCTTTCGCTGCCTTCAGTCTGTCTGCTTCACCTCCTGAGTGTGCAGTAGGATTCAGGCAAATACGGGAGAAAGGATCCCTTGCCGGAGAGCTTCAGATCTCCATGAGGATGGGAAGTCATCATTCCTTCCCTGGTTCCCATCAGAGTTTGAATTTGGTCCGAGGAACAGGAGGCAGCTTGGGGCAGCTTCCCTGCCGTACCTGCCAGCCAAGACTGACTTCCCATGGAGCACACAGGGCGTGGCCAAGTGGAAGCATTCTTGTTCATGTTTAATCTAGTCCTCCGGTGTTTGCTGGCACTAGCTGGAGGTCTCAGAGGAGTTCCTGTGTCCTTCCAGTTTGACACCAAGTGTAGACCAAGAAACATTCCTTTCCAGTGGCACACCTGTGGTCTCTTGCCTGTCTTTGGTGGTTACACGGGAGCAAGCAGATATCTTGCAGAACCGGTGCTGTCATCTTTTAAGAAGATTTAGTCCAGCTTAATGGTTTCTTCTCACTCCGCCAGGCCAGCTCTGGTAGCCAGAATCTTAGAGATCAGGCAGAAAGATAAGGCCACCTTGTTCACTGAAGTGGCCCTTCTCTTTCAGGTCAGGAAATTCTCACAGATTCATGCCCAATTCCCTGGGCAAGTAGCCGGTGCAACTGACGGAACTAAAACAAATGAATGAACTTGTTGGAGCTCCATATAGTGAAATATGTGGGTTCTTAGTGGAAAATAAGAAAGAGACTTAGCACATACACCTAGCTTTGGGGAAGAGGGTAACTGTGCCAAGGCAGGTGCTTTTCAGAGACGTGTGGATCTCTGTCGCTCATGGATGTGCCTCTGTGCCACAGGTGAAAGTGACGTCCTGCATTTCACCTCCACCACCACGTGGAAGAATCGCATTATCATAACCTGGCACCGGTACCGGCCCCCGGACTACAGAGATCTCATCAGCTTCACGGTTTACTACAAGGAAGCGTGAGTTTCTGCATTTGGTGGCGATGTTCTATTGACAGGGCTGAGAGTGGGTACGGCCAGTCTTTTGGTCATTGTATTTGTTGGCTGAATGCAGGTTGCCAGCAGAGTCCCCGGGGAGAACCATGTTGAGTATCCACGCTTCATCCTTACTCACCCTCCCTGGCTGTCCTGTGATGTCCATCACAGCCTGTGACAACCACAAATGAGAAAGTGTTAGCTTGAGGCCTTTCAGTCTTGAGTGGGTAATTAGAGATGTTTGAATAAAATAAACCCAAAGGGAGGAAAGTTTGTTTTTTCAAGAATGAGGTCACTCCAAACTGTCATAAACTGTATAAGGGACTTGGTTGACATACTGTTTCAACCCTTGTGCCCACTAGCCCTACTCGGGGACACATGGCTCTGTTAAGGTGACCCCCTGCACTAGTGCATCATCTCATTCCTGTCACTCTGTCTCTGGGCCTCTCCCACGCTGTGGCCCTCTGCTCTAGATTATGAGCCCTCCAAACAAGGGCAGGAGAATGGAGAGAGACCGGCATTCATGTCTCAAACCTTTTGTGACTTCCCCCGGAATCTGCTGAGGATTTTTCTTGTGTCATCAGATGACAGTTGCCTATTTAAGCAGCCACAAATTATTCCTCCACATTGCGCCTCTCTTTGGTCTCCCTCTTCCTTCCATTGCCTTCTGTGTCCAGGTGGTTCCCACAGTCTGCTTAGCGTCTCTGTTACCCAGGTCCCAACTTAATGCCATGGATGTCTCTCCCGGGTGCTTGGCTTCCCAGTAGCAGGACCCAGAGGCACCAATGGCAGCATCTTGCACCCTTTCTGCCTGCTGGAGCAGGGTCCTGGAAATGGTTATAGCCAATGAGAAATGCGGTGCTCGAGATGACTAGGCATTCAGGGTTTGTGTATATGGGCGCTCCTCGTGATCTCCTGTCATGGCTGCAGGCAGGGTTATGTTCATGTCAGTCCCAGAAGCCAGTGGCCAGCAACCATCCAGCCCTTTTCTCTGATAAATGTAGAATCCTACTCAACTACACATCTGTGCAAGACACTGTATTCTCTTTGATTGTCACACCAGTGCTTTGGCAGTTTTACTAAGGAGTTGATACTGGTTTTTAAGGCAATCTGGAAACTAAATATTCGAGTATTATGAGATACTTAAGCACAGAATTGTCTGTGAGCAATTTAGATTCTAGAAGCTACTTCTGTTTTTCTGTAGGAAAGTCATTTTTCTCCAAAAGTTATCTTATATCAATATCTGATATTTGCATTAAATGACTGTGCTTGTTTTTTTCTTAATGGTGAAAAGATGCTATAATCCAGAGAGAGAAAAATACCATTTGCCTGTTTTTAGGGAGCAGTAACTGTAGAACTTATTCTTCTTGAGGCAGAGTATTAAGTACTATAGGGCATAACTGTGGTGAAACCTAGAGTCCAGTTGCTTAATTTTATTCTTTTGTAAAAATTTAATTGATTATTTGTTTTATTTAGAACTCTTGATATAGAAAAAGTAATGTGCTGGGCCTCTTGGGGAGGTTTTTGAGTGCTTTGATGACAGAGCCCTGAAACGTTCTCTGAGCTTGGTTGATTTTCTTTCAGACCCTTTAAAAATGTCACAGAGTATGATGGGCAGGATGCCTGTGGCTCCAACAGCTGGAACATGGTGGATGTGGACCTCCCACCCAACAAGGACATTGAGCCCGGCATCTTACTGCATGGGCTAAAGCCCTGGACCCAGTACGCTGTGTACGTCAAGGCTGTGACCCTCACCATGGTGGAGAATGACCATATCCGTGGGGCCAAGAGTGAGATCTTGTACATTCGCACCAACGCTTCAGGTATCCACACCCCAGACGAGCCCACAGCATCCCAAGCTTCCTTGTGAGCTCGCTGTACTTGTACAAGGTGCAGTTGTAGTGCTAGCAGTGAATATGCCTATCGTCTTTCTTGTCGATACATGATACTGTATCATATTCTTTTTGTCACTTCTAACACCTTAGGCTCTTCTGTTTCATTTTCTGGCCTTGGTACCATCTTCCATCATCTGTCTCCTTGCTCTGTTGCTGATGAGCCCAGGTCCTCCCGGGTGCTGGGTTGGTTTCATTGAAAGGCCCAACCAGGAAACAGCTGTCTTTAGCCACCCTTTTTGTTTATTTTGGTGTTTGAACCTCCAGGAATGAACTGAAACCATGCTAATCTGATCCACTTACTGCACGTGGCTCATTGATTTTCTGTCTTCATTCTGTAGCTGCTAGGGTTCCAAAGAGGTAGACAAAAGTTGAAAAACTGCAGACATAGTATGTTGTAGATATTCAAAGTATTTAGTGATGGAATGTTCTTCCATCTTCCTTTACCTTCACGTTCTAAACCACCTTATTTCTCAACTCCACATCTGGGAACGATGAAAGCAAACATTTGTATATGTTTTCCAAGCATATAAAAACTAGTTTAGAAGTAGGAAAATGCACTTCATTTGTAAGGACACTGATCGTCTTAGTCTGTTGGGGTGCTGTAACAAAAATGTCCTAGTGTGGGTGGCTTATAAACAGTAGTTTGTAAATACAAACTTTCATGGTTCCAGAGGCTGCAAAATCCAAGATCCAGATTTTGTGTCTTTTGAGGGCCTGCATTCTGGTTCATAGATGGCTGCCTTTTCATTGTGTCCTCACACTGTGGAGGGGATGAGGGAGCTCTCTAAGGGCTCTTTTATAGGGGTACTAATCCCATTCTGGAGGGCTTCACCCCGTGACCATATCACCTCCCAAAGGCCCCACCTCCTCATACCGTCACTTTACAGGCTAGGATTTCAGCATGTGAATTTGGGGGAGACACAAACATTGAATCTACCACACAGATAAACACTCTTTCATAATACCCATTGTTTTAATGGGGAAAGTGTTTTTAAATACCCATGAACTGGCACAGATTGAGTTTAAATGGCAGAGAGGATGAGAAGAAAATGCTGATGGGGAAAACCTTCGCTCATGCACACCTGCTTCCTCGTCCCCTCCTGCCACATTTCCGTGATCCTGTAAGTGGCCACAGTTGTGTCACTGATAGAAATAAATTTGTCACAGGCTTCTGATCTGGGCATGGGTTGGTGTAGCAGAGGTTCAGTGCAGCAGAATAAATTTTTTTGTTTGTTTTGTTTTGTTTTATTTTTGAGACAGGGTCTCAATCCCGTCACCCAGGCTAGAGTTCAGTTGCCCTGTCATAGCTCACTGTAACCTCAAACTGCTGGGCTCAAACAATCTTCCTGCCTCAGCCTCCCAAGTAACAGGCACATGCCATCACGCCCAGCTAATTTTTTCTATTTTGGGTAAAGATGGGGTCTCGCTGTTGCTCAGGCTGGTCTTAAACTCCTGAGCTCAAGCGATCCTTCCATCTCAGCCTCCCAGAGTGCTAGCATTACAGGTGTGAGCCACTGTGCCTGGCCCAGAATAATTTTTTATCTTAAAATTTGGAAGTAACCTTTTCCAGCAATTCACTCTAACAAGTTTGGGAAAAACAGGAATCTCTTTTTTATTATGACAAATATATTAAGAAACTCATTTCCTTTCCCCAAAGATGGAAAACCAAGCACTGTACAAATGGAGTCAGTTCACTACATTTTGGTACTTAGTCTTGCAAGTGGTAGAGACAGAGAAGGTCTTCCGCCTCTGCTTTTTTGTGACACCCATCATTGAAATATCTAGGAATAAGCTATTTGTTTTTGAAGTACTTATTTTTGGAAACGCTGAAGTGGCCAAGCATCAAATGGTTATGTTTTTTCTGAAAAAGCTAGCATTAGTCATAACCTTTTTCCAAAGTATTACCCTTTAAAAGTGTTCAGAACCTTGTGTATATTACGTACCCTAAAGCAGCGGTCCCCAACCTTTTTGGCACCAGGGAACGTTTTCAGGGAAGACAATTTTTCCATGGACCGCCAGGGGGAGGTGGGGTTGGAGATGATTCAAGAGTATTACATTTATTGTGTACTTATTTCTATTGTTATTACATTGTAATATATAATGAAATAATTATGCAACTCACCGTAGGTTGGGGACCCCTTCCCTAAAGCACCCTCAAGGTGTTCATCCCTTTCAGATTTTAAAAACATCTGGGATGAACTCATTAATTAAGTGATGTACAGTGAAGGTGTCTCTTGCACTTTGGAGAAACCGTCAAATCGATGCTTTTTTGTGAACCCAATGAGAACAAGATTTCCGTGGTCCTTTGTGTATAAGGCAGCTCTGAGTTTGAGTTTAGGGATCAGTAGTAAGTAAAGCTGGGTTGGATTACTGTGCTCTTCTACCTGAGAGTCAGTATTCCTTTTGCTGATTAACAGAGTCCTTTGCCTGAGATCAGGGCTTCCCTGTAAACACCCTGTTTTTAGATGGCCTTTCAGAGCCATGTCTCAGTCGTTCCACTGAAGTACAGTCATGGAAATGGTGGGTTTCCACGCTCTTGGCGTTGCCTTTCCCCCATCTCTCTTTCACGTGGCGTGACACACACTCTCTAGCCCCTTTTCCATTTCCCTCTTTCGTTTTGGCTTATTGCCATTTTTATGAGATTAAAAACCTCAGATGCAATCCAAGTCAGCCAGTTTTGCCATTTGTTGAAACTGCTGGAGTCAACACGCTTTGGAGACTGGCAGTTGTAACAAATGAGAAATATCTGGTGTTTGAATTAGCTGTAGATCTTACGTTGTCTCTTCCAGCCCTGGCTGCGCCCTGGCCACCTTTTCCATTTGCAACTCAAGGATGTTTGTTTTCACACAGATTACCTGAGAGAAGGTTTCAGAAAGGGAAATGTTGGCATTTAAAGTAATACTATTTCAAAACAAGGTTCAGTTTTCATTTTGCATTTCATTTATCCTTGCTATTTTCTTATCCAGGTCAAACGAGCAGCTTCCTGTCGGTTTGCATTGAGGATCCCATAGCCTGGATCTTGGGTTCATTCCATTTTCTGAAATGTTCTTTGTTCCCCTTTCTAGTTCCTTCCATTCCCCTGGACGTACTTTCAGCATCCAACTCCTCATCTCAGCTAATCGTGAAGTGGAACCCTCCCTCTCTGCCCAACGGGAACCTGAGTTACTACATCGTGCGGTGGCAGCGGCAGCCTCAGGACAGCTACCTTTACCGGCACAATTACTGCTCGAAAGGTAAGGATGCTGGCAGCAGCCGGGACAGAGGGTACCTGTTCATTCCCACTGTTTGAGCCCCGGTGTTACACATCGGGTAACAGTTTAGCTGTTCGTTGGAACCCAGCTATCTTCCTGGTTAAAGGTGCTGACAGCTACGATTTTCCCCACAAGCATATATGGTGGCTTTCCTTCCCACTCTCATCTTGGCTTCTCTTTTCCGAGAAGACAAAATTCCGATCAGGAAGTATGCTGATGGCACCATTGACATCGAAGAGGTGACAGAGAATCCCAAGACCGAAGTGTGTGGTGGAGAGAAAGGGCCTTGCTGTGCTTGTCCCAAGACCGAAGCTGAGAAGCAGGCCGAGAAGGAAGAGGCCGAGTACCGCAAAGTCTTCGAGAATTTCCTGCACAACTCCATCTTCGTGCCCAGGTACCAACGTTGTTTGGATTTTCAGTTGACAGAACCCACTGCTCAGGGGGGTCCTATCACTTTTCTCTCCACCAGGTAGTTTGTAAGTCAGTGACTGTGAACACGACATAGTGGTCATGCCTGAAAACCGGGCTGAGGAGCTGACTAGGTCAGCGTTGTACCCTCGATTCCTGTCCACAGGTGGTCTCTTCCCCTCCCCGGCCCTGGGGCCCAGAAGCCTGTACCGGCTGCTTTCTTAGCTTGTAACAACATGCAAAGTGATTGGTCGAAGATAGCCATCTTACTTTGAAAAGTCAGTGAAGTAGGGAATAAAGACCTTTTAGAACTGGATGTCCTATTTCCTTTTGAGAACGAAACTCTCCTTGCCTGGTAGCTTTCCTCCCCTCCTTTCCTCTTTCGCAGTAACAGCCCCCAGAGCTGCGAGGGGGGTCCCGAGAGCTCCCTACAGCTCTCCCGACCTGCCCTGCTGGGGCATCTTCTGTCTTCGGGTGGATCGTAGGGGCGCTGCTAAGGGGTCAGCCTCGTGGTTCAGTGTTCATTGCTCTTTCGTTGTCCGTGACATCTTTGTATCACACATGGTTCCTAGAATTGGAAAGTTTGAGGACTGGAAAGAGCACAGATATGTTTGAAAACTGGAACTCGGGTTCAGTGACCTCTCCGACATCCTAATTAACGGAGAATCGGTTTGGGACGTGGCCCTGCGTTCACACACACGGAGGCTCTTTCCCTTCATTGCGTTGCTTCTCCACACGGTCACTCCACCCAGGCCAGCAGAGACTCAGCTGGTGGCAGCTCCTGTTGCCACAGGAAAGGAGGAATTTAGAGCATCCCAAGCAGGATGGGCAGGAAGTTTTATTCTCCATCAAAGGCTGTTGGTTATGTTCGTGTCTTGTCCCACCAGCCTGCCAGAGGTTCAGCCTGTGAGTCAAGCATTGGGAAAGATTTTGCTAAAAAGCTCCCAGCTTTCAGTTGTAGTTACAAGACAATATCTTTTTCCTATCAAATATCGAACAAAAGACTAAATAAGACAACTGTGGTTGACACAGATGTTATGAAAGCACAGAATACATTTTTTTGGGTTCAAAATAAGTTTCCTCTGTGCCGGCTTCTGCTCAGTGGACGCATTCATCCATCCCTCGGTCCTTCCTTTTTCTCTCCTAAGACAAGTCTGACTTGTGATTATTTCTTTCCGTAAATGTATGTTAATGTCATATTTTCTTCATGGTGAGAGGCCACAAAGTTGAGAACAATGTTTATTTGCTTTTTCCTCCTACTGAGTTCTGACAGTTCAGATAAAGGAGTGTCCAGATGACAGAATGACTAAATCATAAAGGCTGGTTTTCTGTTTTATCACTAAATTGTCCAAAAACAATTTTGATTGCTTCCAATTCATTCTAAGAACAATTTATTTGTGGGCTAAAACCAGCTAAGTCAGATTTCATTCTTTACTTACTGTCTGCTGCATCCTGTGTGTTTTGAAGTAGAATGGAAGCTAGGGTTTATAAAGTTGGTTACTGAAGTCAGGACTTGGTGGTAAGTGCCTTTCATTGACTGCTGTCTTTATTTCTTCAATCGCCTGGCTTCGTAGTTTGGTTTAACTGGCTAAAATGTTGACAGATGTTGGGAAGTCAGAGGCTTTCCAGCCGGAGTAGGCTGTATTGTGGTGGAGTGGGCAGAGTTGACAGTAATGTTTGCTGCTGACCACACCATTTGGAAATGTGGCTGTTTACAAAGAATTACGTAGAGGCCATTGTGCTTATCCATTCCTATCTCCCGGATCATGTTCTGTGTTGCCTCCCTCCCCCAGTCCCTGACTTGGTGTCAACAGTAACAGCTATGCAGTCTCTGAAATGTGGGGTTTATACACGAATAAACTATAGCACGTACTTAACGGTGTAATCCCAGTTACATGTCGGCAGGCTGGGAGAGGGGTTTTAACACAGTATTGTTAATATTTTGCAGTGCATCAAACCAGAGCAACTTCTTACTTATAGACACAGGTATGTGCTCTCTTGGTTTCGAAGGGAAGGCAGGAAGTTTGTTGATACTATGTTGAAAAAGATCTACCTAGTAATACATGTGGTTTCTTGTGTTCTTCCCATCCGGGAAGGATGGCTGGCTGGTTTGCAGGGTGTGAAGATGGTGAATTATCAGCCTTATTGCCCAACCCTTCCTCCCCCAGTGTTGTGAAAGCAAACAGACATGCTCCTGTCCCTGTGGACCTCTGCCTGTTGGGGTGAGCATGTCTGTGTTGGGGTCCTGCGTGCCACTGCACAAAGAAGGACCGTGTTTTCCTCAGGGAAGTCTGTGGGCTCAGCAGATTGGGGAGCAGAGGCCCTTTCCCCAAGCACCCTGCTGTCCGTAAGGATGCAGGGACCAGCAAGAAGCCTGCTGAGCGTCAGCTGAGCCTGCGCGTGGCTCCTGGGACATGTTCTTCCCTGCGGAACTTCTGCTGCTGCTCTCTCTGACACCGAGGAGCTTCCCGGTTTCTGGTCGTTCTCATTTCCTTGGGAAGATGGGATTTGTCCCATTTGCTCTCTGCCTTTTGCCCATTCCTAAGGCCAGTGACTCAAGCCAGTAACCTCAGAATCCCGATTTTTCCACCGCTGTCCGTGACTGACCCAAGGATTGCTGTTTCTCTGTCTGGGTGCTTCTCTCACATTCTGTCTACTTTTTTTGGTTCCTGTCAATATTAGGGTCCTGTTTTTAAGGTTTCTGGGGAGACCCAAAAAGCCCATTTTTTAAATATTTGACCAAAGCTACAATTGGAGGTTCATGTCCTCCTGCTTCTTGGACTGCCTCAGCTGCCCTTTGGGGTGTGAGCGTCCTTCCTTGGTGATTTTATGCATTTCCTTTTTCTGTTACTCTGGAGCTGTTGTTCCAAGCTACTCAGATCCATGACAGAGATTCTGCTTTTCTCATGGGCAGGGCCCTGGGGAGGCCACAGGTGCTCCCTGCTGAGTGGGAGGAAGCAAAGCCAGGCTCGAAAGACCCATGAAGACCTACCCTAGAGTGTGCACACCAGACACTCGGGGCTTGCACGAGGCTGTCAGCAAGAGCCGGGGAGAAGCGCTGGGGGTCCGAATGGGTGCTTGCTGCTCAGCTCTGGGCATCTTTCTTTCCACAGAGTGGATCCAGTGGATCCAAGGAGCCACCGTCACAGGCCTTTGAATCCCCTCTGCCCCATCTGTCTGGGGCCTGTGCACCTCACCTAATAAATCACACACCCTAATAAATCTTAATGCCACCAGGAGGTTTGTCACCTTTAATGTTTAACCATAAGGTCTGTGACCAGATGGCACTAGCATTATGAAACATCCAGGACACTACCTGGCCAAGAGTGGCTGAGGCCTTGTTTGTCTCTAGGTATAATTGAATAACTACTCTGGGAGCCAGGGGAGGGGGGAGTTTGTGCACCAATTCTGAGGTTTGCAGAGTAGGGAAAGCAAGATAAATAATGAAAGAGGAGGCCTGGCTCTGTGGCTCACACCTGTAATCCCAACATTTTGGGAGACTGAGGCAGGAGGATCACTTGAGCCCAGGAATTTGAGACCAGCCTGAGCAACCTAGTGAGACATCCGTCTCCACAAAAAATTAAAAATTAGTTGGGCATGGTGGCATGTGCCTATAGTCCTAGCTACTCGAGGCAGGAGGATGGCTTGAGCCCAGGAGTTTGAAGTTGCAGTGAGCTCTCGTGATGCCACTGCACTCCAGCCTGGGCAAGAGAGTAAGGTAAGACCCTGTCTCTAAATGAATAAGGAAGGAAGGAGATCCCCATATTATTTGTTGATTTTTATCCAAGGGGACTGAATAGCTCCTTTTATTCCAAGGTTAAGATTTTTCTTTTCCCTTACTCTTACCCAAATCATAGAAAAGATGAAAGAGGTAAAAGCACTTACAATCCAACTGTCTCTCTTCCTTGCAGACCTGAAAGGAAGCGGAGAGACGTCATGCAAGTGGCCAACACCACCATGTCCAGCCGAAGCAGGAACACCACGGCAATAGACACCTACAATATCACAGACCCAGAAGAGCTTGAGACAGAGTACCCTTTCTTTGAGAGCAGAGTAGATAACAAGGAGAGAACAGTCATTTCTAACCTCCGGCCTTTTACACTGTACCGCATCGATATCCATAGCTGTAACCATGAGGCTGAGAAGCTGGGCTGCAGCGCCTCCAACTTTGTCTTTGCAAGAACTATGCCCGCAGGTACGGTGTGATCCAGCTAGCGCCATTACTGATTCACTAATGCCTAGTAGAGAAGACCGTGTTTTACAGACATGGGGTCTGACACCCAGGGCCGTGACCCATAGTCCAGGGTCTACCTACTAAAACCATGTGCGATCATTGGTAGGCAGCATGATAGACCAGCCATCCAGGGGGCAGAGCTGTCCTAGTAACGTCACTCCCAGCCTGGTCTCTCTGTAGAAAGTATTGAGAGCAGGGTGCTCTCTGCCACATCTGCTTTCCTGCTGCTTCTTGGTTCGCATTGTGCATTCCCATGGCCCCTTCCCATTTGTGCACAGGTAAATTAGGCTGCTCTCTCCTGAGTTTTCACAGATTCAGTGACATTCCCAGTTAGCTGCCTTGATTCAGAATAACCATCGCTCCTCAAGTTATCTCCTTGCATAGCCTCTGGTCCTGCTTGTTTGGTCTTCAGCTTTCCTTTGTAAGTTAGACACTGCCTGTCACTCAGACAGCCATTCACCCATCTTTGAAGTGAGTGAACTGCCCCGTTGTCATTCCTGCAAGACGCACCAGGGAGCAGAAAGAGCACGGTGGTGATTGGAGTCTGGGCAGTGGGCCCTCCTGTGCACAGTTCTGACACTGATACACAGAACACCTTGTTGCAACCAACAGTCTCCCTTGCCTCAGTTTCCCCAGCCTTCCTAGGAGAGACGTAGACCAACTGAGCCCTCAGTTCCTTTCCCAGATGGTAACTTTCTAGGACTTTTGCTCATCACTTTGCTTACCGCTTTAGGAAGCAAAAGCAAGAGAGCAGCCACTAAAAGGTCAACTAGCAGCTAAAGGAGTTGATGCTGGCAGGGAAAGCTTGCTCTCTGGGCACCAGCCTCTTCACAGTCTGAGCTTGGGGCTATGCTTCGTGCCAGTATAAAAACTGTAGCTGCTGTGCGTAGACGCGAGCTGTGGAGGGGCCCTGTCACAGCCTGGGGGTCCTGTGCGCTGCTGCTGCTCATTGAGCACCTTTGCAACCTGCTCCTGTCCAATGGCCGCACGCAGTTTTCTTTTTTCAAGTGGTGGGAGCAGAACAGAAGGAGAAAATTAACTTAGGTTGCCAAGATCTTCCTACCATGCTTGACAGCAGGCTTTTCTGGTGGGGAGTAGGGAGGATCCTGTGACACCTTGAGACATGCAAATCATCAGGTTGGCCCAGTTTTGAAACTTGCTGTTGTGAGCAGCTGGCTCAGGGGGAGCCTGCGTGGTCACTGTCCACACGCCTGCACGCACAGATCGAGGGGTTATTCTCAGGTCAGCCCAGGGTTGGTCTCCCTCCCTGGAGACCTGAATCCAACTTTTTTGCTTGTTTAAATTGTACAGAAGGAGCAGATGACATTCCTGGGCCAGTGACCTGGGAGCCGAGGCCTGAAAACTCCATCTTTTTAAAGTGGCCAGAACCTGAGAATCCCAATGGATTGATTCTAATGTATGAAATAAAATATGGATCACAAGTCGAGGTAAGACTGGAGCCGCGGCCTGTGTCTACCTGTATTGCCACCAAAGTTGATAGCTAGTGTTATGTTACCATACAGGTTACCTCCTGGTTAGCTTAAGACTCAAAATGATAAAAGAAGGTGCGGAGTCAGTGAGGACTTGGGTCTTTCTGCCACCTCCACACTCCGAGGAATACTCTGCAGCATGCAAGGAGCTGAGCTACGTCTCACCCCCAAGAAACTTTCATTGTAGGAAATGACCTATGGCATTGGCCAGATCAGTCATAATAACTATCGATCCTTCTGGAATTCTTCTGGGTTTCAAAAATGTTTGATTAAAACTTTTGGGTATGCTTAAAGCTACTTGAGGACAATCTCTTAAGACTTGGTTTCTTCCCCTTTCTTGACAGTCGGGGTCATTGCTAGGTGAGGGGTCAGAGAGTAGGCACCTGGAGCCACCGGTGCAGTGAGTTTCGCTGGGAGGTCCCAGATTTCTCCTGTGTTTTTAGGAAATTGATATGTGTGTTTTATTTCCCCCAGGATCAACGGGAATGTGTGTCCAGACAGGAGTACAGGAAGTATGGAGGGGCCAAGCTGAACCGGCTAAACCCAGGGAACTATACAGCCCGGATTCAGGCCACCTCTCTCTCTGGAAATGGGTCGTGGACAGACCCTGTGTTCTTCTATGTCCAGGCCAAAAGTAAGACTTAACGGAGTGGATAGCATGGTAAAACTGAAAGTAGGTCGGGCCAGGATTTGGGAAGCTGGGGGTGCTGTGGCTCTCTTATTTCTCATTTTCTGTTAGAACAGATTTGGCCAGTTCTCAGAAGGGTCACACAACTGTGTCTGAGAGTTTGGGCTGGGGAGATACTGAGCTTTGGGTTCCTATCTCATGTCATGTGACAGGCCAGGGAGAGGGTAGCAGTCCCCTATTTTGAGGTGATGCGACCACTGAAGAGCCAGAGGAGACCTTCGCTTTCAACCTGGCTTATGTTCAAAGCTATTTGACAAAGCGTTGAAATGACTTTTCTGCTGTCCTCCTGGTCAGTGAAGCTGGTTGGGGCTCAGATTCAGGGCTTGGAATCCTAAGGGTGGAAAGAAACCTGAGAGTTCATCTGGTTCAGCCTGCTCCAGGGCAGGAATCTCTATGACAACATCCCAGGCTGAGGCACTCTGCTCTGCTTAACTGCCCCTTGTTAAAATACACACTCACTCTTAAAGCCCCAATATGCATTGGGAGCACACAATACTCACTGTTGGGTGCAGAGATTACGTAATGAGAGTTTATGCTCCAACCATTGACAAGATAATTCTCAGGCTATTCTTTGTGATGATTTCAGATTTTTAAAACTGAATTTTGTAAAATATATAAGCACAACAAGGGCCACATACTTGGTGTTTGACCCAAAAAATTTAATATTTTATTTGGTGAAATTATTTCCATATAAATTTTCTATTCTTATTAGAAACCCAGTGTGCTGGATTATTTCATGTTCATGTAATGGGATCAAATTTGGCATAACACCATTCCTTATTGATTGCTCCCCACCTAAAATAGCACTGTAGCCCTGCTTAGTGGTAGTACTTTCTGGTATCCACATTCCTCCTGTCCTGATATGGAGTCTAAAACAAGCACTGAACACATCCCAGCAATCCCACTTCTAGGTATATATCCAAAGGAAATGAAAGCAGTGTGTGAAAGAGATACCTGCACTCCCATGTTCATTGCGGCATTATTCACAGTACCCAAGATGTGGAATCAACCTAATGTCCATCAACAGATGAATGGATAAAGAAAATGTGGTATATATACACAATGGAATACTCTCAGCCTTATAAAAGAGGGAAAACCTGTCGTTTGCAACATGGATGAACCTGGAGGACATTATGTGAAATAAGTCAGGCACAGAAAACCAAACACCACATGATCTCACTTATATGTGGAATCTAAAAAAGGTTGAGCTCATAGAAGTCAAGAGTAGAATGGCGGTTACTGGGGATCGGAGCGGGTGGGGATTTGGGGAGATGGTGGCCAAAGGAGGAACAACATGGTGACTATACTTAACAATAAAGTATTCTTAAAAATTGCTGAGAGAGTAGTTTTAAATGTTCTCACCACAAAAAAACAGTAAGTACATGAGGTAGGGCATATTTTATTTAGTTCAATGGAGCCATTCCACAACATATACGTATTTCAAAAACAACTGTTGTACATGATAAACATATACCATTTTTATTTGTCAATTAAAATTAACTAAAATGTTTTAGAAAAACAAGGACTGCAGTAGTCCATCTGGTTAGCACCGGAAATTCCAAGCTATGCGTGATATCTGAAAATCCTCATACTGATAGGTAGCAAAAGAAGGATTGGGTAAATAGAATTGCCAACGTTTTATGTTACTGGCACTGTGTCTGGGTTCAAGTTTTAGGGGTAAACGGATGCTTAGGCAGATAATTTTGTCAATTAAAATAGTCTGAATTCTCCCATGTAGTCCACTTAACCTAGTCTTACCAGTTAGCCTATGCTACCTTTCCAGTTCTAGAATGTTCACAGTGTTCCTGTAAACCTCTCCAAAGCAGTGGCTTGCTTTCTTTCTTTACCCACTTTCTCTCTCCTCCTCCTTTCCCTCCCTCCATCTCCTAGGAACAGAGCCTAGTTTGGGGGTCTGTGGTCTTTGAGACAGTAGCCGTGGCTCCTGGGGTTGGATGGACTTGGCTTGTTTTGGGAGACATGTTCATGTCTGCCTGTGTTGCTCTGTCTTTAACCCCATGAGTGCCAGGATGCCAGTGGGAAATCCAGGAGTCCCGCTGATGGAATTTTGCCAACAGAAGTTGGCATCTACTCCATGGAAATTGGATCTGCATGCTAGCTTTACTGCTGCAAAGTTTTTCCTTATGTCAGATAAGACTTTCTCCTGCTACAGTTTGGTCTCATTTCTTCTTGTTTAATCCTCAGAGGAGATGGAAGCTTTGGAAGCTTCCTGGCAATTGCTTGGAGTTCCTACAAGAGTTCCTTGTAGGAACTCTCTCCTGTGCTTGAATACTATTAAATTACCCTTCAGACTTCTCTTCTCCAGATGAAATAATCTCAGGTCTTTTGGCCTTTTCTTGTAGCCCAGTCTCTCTTACACCAGTTTTCTAGCCATTTAATCATTGTGTTCTTCTCTGGATGTATTTCAGTTTCTCCGTGTCCCTGTTGAAGTGTGAAACTCGAAAAGAACACAGTACGACCTGACCAGTAGTATAAGTGATACAAATATAAGAAATAGGCCTCAGGGGAAAAAAATGAAGACTCTGCTAGCCTCCCCCTTGGCAGTGGTAACGTGTATTTTTAGGAATTAGAAAATGCAGGAGCTTGCATCCATTTCAAGTGATAGAATATCAATAAAAATATCTTTAGATCATCTTTGATAAAAATATTTTTAATTTTAAAATTAAAAATAGCTTTAATAGCCTATAAAGAATAATCATGATGCTACTTTTTAGTGGCAAAATAATCATTGATGGGCAATTTATGATCAGTGTAATTTGGTCCCCAGTGAGTTCTAAGCCCATTTCCACATGGTCATCTACTTGGGTGTCCCATGGCCACTTCAGGCTCCTTGTGCCAAAAACCAAAATCATAGTTGCTGCCTTCAAAACACCTCTTCTCTCCTTCGTTCCTTATCTCAGTCAGTGTGGCCTTGAATCCACTCATCACCCAGCCAGGAACCTCACAGGCATGCCTCACTCTGCTTTCTCTCCAGCCACCTGGTTTTTATTCCAACCCAAGTCTCATGGATTCTGCCACTTAGACATCTCTGGAATCCAGCTCCTCCACTGCCACCAGTACTGCCATAGGTCGGCCTCCAGGTTGCTGGCACTGTGGGAATGGTATGAGCTGTGGGTGCAGGAAGGATTTGTAGAAAAGGAGCAGTGACTTCTTTGCAAAGTCTGAACTGGGGAATGCAGAACGTGCCCGGGGGTATGGGGTGTTCCCCTACTGTCCAAGACATGGCAGTGCCTCCTCTCTACTGCCAGCCCTCTGCCTGGTGTGCAGATCTGATCAGTTCACTGCTGAGCCTGAGAGCTTTTGCTGACTCCTTTTAATCTGTAGAATGAAGTTGAAACTGCTCGGCTTGGATAAGGCCCCTTGTGAGCCAGCCCTGACTTCTCTCCAGGATTATTTCTGAGCTATTTCTCTGCTAGTTTCTCCTGCAAGACTCAGGCTAAAGGAGCCTGCTGTTAGGGAGCTTCCCTTGAGCCTCCCTTCCCTCTGTTCCCTTCTACTCTGCATCCTTGTCGTATGTGCAGTCCGCTTTTCTAGTTGTCATAGTACCTATAGACGCTGATTTCCTGCATCCTGCAGAACGTTCTAGGGTGTCGGTCCACCTCCTGGTACCCAGCCCAGGGCCTGTCACTGGTGGTGAGTGCTGCAGCAGTCTCTGTGGTCTCACACTTGTGACTGGGCTCAAATGCTGTGGAGCATTCAGAGCAGAGTTGGCAAGGGCTGCCATCCAGTTGTTTTTGTACGTGTTCGTTTATTTTAAATTGTCTGTGGAACTGCCTTAAGACAGATAAGGGTCAGCGTGGCTTGGATAAGAATCTTATTCATTTTACTTTAAGCAAATGTATGCGTTTTCTCTAATAGTCATTAAACTGCGTGCGAAGATTGTTTTCCTTCAGTCCATCCGTGTATCTGTGACATCAGAATATACTGTACTGAAAAAGTTGAGTATCCAGCTCAGTTTGCACTAATTTAATCTTTTTTCAAATAATTCAGTTTGTTTGCTGTGTTACTTCTGAGAACCATTTACCTTCAGGAATTCCTACTACATGACAGGAGGAATAAAGGAATAGCTAGGGATTGTTGTTTTGTTTTTTTTCCGTACTTCAACCTGAATTTAAAAACCAAAGTGAGCAGATTGTTCACCTAACGATATTCCATCATTTCCTCCCCCGTTGCTGCAGCAGGATATGAAAATTTCATCCATCTGATCATTGCCCTGCCCGTGGCCGTCCTGCTGATCGTGGGAGGCTTGGTGATCATGTTGTACGTCTTCCACAGAAAGAGGTCAGTGACTTGTGCAAAGTTACAACACTTTTTGTGGCTGAGTGGTTTGACGATTTGAATGTGCGTGAAGGTAGCCTTTTTGAGGATTTTGAGGAAATATTTTATGGATTGGAAAGCCTGATTTTCCAGTCAGATGTTCTTGACAGGAAAAGAGAACATTTTCTGATGATTTTAACTACCACCAAAAAAAAAAATATTTTTTGATAGTACAGATCTTCCCCTCGCGGGCTGTTCTGTCGCACAGATACTGCCGCTCCTGCAGGCTTCCCCAAACTTGATGTCATGGCCCTCCCGATCAGATGAGCCTTTTTATTAAATATTTCCAATGAAGTAAAGAAACAGACGTTTCTTCAAAAGCTCTGGTCTGAGGCCCTGAAGAAGGCAACAGATGTGTTAGTGAATGTCTGCTGGCGCCCCCGGGCCTGGACCCGGAGTGTAGACGGAGCTGCGTGAGCAGTAAGCTCTCCCACGCCTTCCTCCGACACTTCAGGAAACAGAAAAAACGAGGCTGTTACAACAAAGATGAAGGTATATACAGAAGCGTATAGAGATGCGGTTTTGTTAAACTAAATTTTTTCTTTTTGACAGAAATAACAGCAGGCTGGGGAATGGAGTGCTGTATGCTTCTGTGAACCCAGAGTACTTCAGCGCCGCGGACGGTAAGGGCGCCGGCCGTGCTGTCTGCCGGGACGCGGGGGAGGCGGGTCGGCAGCTTCCAGGAGCGCCGCTAATTAGGGGAAGGGAAGAGGTTTGCCTTCTTTTGAGCTATCTTTGGCCTTGCATCTGTCTTCATTAATATTTCTTTCTTTTTTTGTTTTTAATCAAAATTTTTAGCAGTTCAGTGAATATGTCAAAACTTCTGGGACTGTATGGGGTGCCCCAAGGAAAACCAGGCTTCAGAGATGAATGTGGCCAGCCCAGTAATCAATTTATTTAATTGCTTGAAATTTTATGCTAGAATGAAGAAAGCTTTTTAATTGTTAACATCTAGTTAGCGGATGTGCTGCAGTTGCCAAAACGGTCCTTTCAAACTAGTTTCAGTTTGAGTATCGTGTCGTTATAATTGTCTTCGACCACGTGTGGCTCCTCTGCTCTTTTTATCTTAGAATTTTTCTGTCATTTCCTCCTGACCAGGGTCGTACCCTCGTGGCTCATTCACATTTCTTTTGCCAGCAACTAATGAGGGCCATTTAGTTAAGTGTCTGGGAAGGTCTGACTTGGAAGCTGGGTCACGCTCAATGGTTTATTTCCTTTTTTGCTTTTTTCTTCCTAGTATGCTCACATCCAAACTTTTTGAGTAAATCGGATGGGGGCGGGGTTGGTCATCGGTTCTAGTCATATTTGTACCATACTGGCACTTAGCTAGGGGCTTTTACAAACACCATTCCGTTTGCTCCTTATACCCCTGCAGAGTGGGTTTTCTTATGCCCATCTGTAGGTGAGGAAACGAGCTCCAAGGAGAAACTTCGCAGGCTCACATAGCTAGACAAGAAGTCAGGATGAGAATTCAGTCGCCGTAGAGAGGCCGTGAGGTTCCCTGGCAGGCAAGGAAGCTGGCCCGAAGGAGGGGCTGGGCCCGGTTCGTGTATGACATTGGGTGACATGTTTAGAAACAGTGTTTGCTGCCTTCTGGCTTCAGGGGGAGTGAAAGTAGAGGTGCAGGAGATAGGAGATAAAAAGTTGTGATTATTCTAATTGATTATCCTGATCAAATGATAAAACGTAAGAAAATACCTTGATAAGTGAAAAGCACTATATAAATGTGTAAGGATTTACTATGGTTTCTTTACTCATTTCTAATTGAGTTGTATTTATAGCAAAGCCAACCAAAAGCAGCCTCCTCTGAATGGGAATTGGGTGCAGAATAGAAAGGACGTTATTCCTGTCTTCATAAAGATCTCCCAAAGTTGTTTTATTAATAATCATGTATACACACATATATCTGCATGTGTGTGTTCAAGGCATAAAGAACATTCTGGAAGGATACATATCACAGTTACAAGAGTTACTTGTGGAGAGAATCTTTCTCTAAAAAAAAAGCCAGGCACGGTGTCACATGCCCATAGTCCTGGCTACTTGGGAGAGTGAGGTGGGAGGATGGCTTGAGTCCAGGAGATTGAGGCTAGCCTGAGCAACATAGCAAGACCCTATCTCTTTAAAAAAAAAAAAAAAAAAAGCAAGAGATAGATATGCATTATCTGTGTAAATAATACCATTAAAAAAATCAGGGGAGTCATCACAGACAATAGATAGGAGCAATACAAGGCCACTTCCACTGTCTATGAGTGTGGAATACAACTATACCTGAGAATCTGCTCTGCTTTGAAATAAAGCACCGAAGGTTGACATTTGTAGCTTTTGACTATGAAGTGCCCGGGAAGTTTAGAAAAAGCATTAATACAATAAAGTCACTCTCTAGTGGTGACTTGAATCCAAATTTTGTGTCCTTCCAGAATGTATTCATAATATGCATTGGTTCTTCATTAAAACAAAACAAAACAAAACAAAAACACATTCATTGCCTCCCAGACCAGCAGATGGGAACACTGTCACCTCATTTGAACTTAATTTATTTGGCCTTTTGACAAGCACCATATAGCTAGTTTCCTCAAGGGGTGACAAAATGACATTGCAATTCAAAAGTTCTTTAAAACTTCTTTCTTCCAAAGCTAATCTGCATGTCACCGTTCTCCAGAGTACCTTGAAAATCCCTACAGGAAAGTGCTGATAACATTGTGCACATAAACGGCTCTCGTGGCTGGTGGAGCTCAGGACTGCTGGTAAAAGTCAGAGCTGATGGGTTGAATTTAAAGAAAAGGATTGAGGGTATTGACTTCAGGGACCTCCCAAGGAATAGATGTGATTGGTTTTAACTCCGTGTTTTATGGCATGCTACATAGTTAATTCTGATTAAAAGCAAGCCTGGATTTTCAGAGATAATAGAGACAGTGAGTCTTTATACCTTCCGAAGGGCATTGTGAAGAGTCTTATCTCCTGGGTTGTCTTGCATAGTTACTCTCCTAAGCAAGTGCCAGCCTCTTCTTCAGGGACACAAGCCACCTAAGCCAGCTGGACGATAGAGTTCCGTTTCTGAAATTCTTCAACACATACGTAGTATGAAATGCAAAAGTGTGCATGACAGAAAACTCAAGACGATTAATAAAGTCCATACTGGACACTCCTCAGTGGTGTAAATTGGTAGTGTCTCCTGGGCCTAATTTATAACGAACATCCTTCCTTTGAAACATCACTTAAAAATCGATGCTTGAGACCTGGGGATATGAGAATGCAGTTGTCAGCCCACTGCTACTCTCACATCCAGCCTCAGACCCCAGGTGAGCATTTGGATGCATAAACAGCAAAGACAGGCCCAGTCCTCACTTGCTAGTCCCTCTGCATTTCTGAGCCAGGACCACCTTCCTACCACTCAGTGTGTAATGGAGCCTATTGGCAGGTCCCCTTCAGACAGGCAGGGACCTCAGCACACAGCATTAGAAGAATGCAGTCATGATTGAAACTTCTTAGGGAATAGGTTGATTTTATTTTCATTTTCATCCTACCCATTGCAGTTGTGGGAGGGAGCTTCTGTTTGGTTTTGTTTTCTTTCTTTCCTATGCTTTTTGATTTCTTTCCTTCTCTCTGTTTCATCTTCCTTCCTGTCTAGAATTATTTATTTATTTTCTCAAACCAGATTGAATCTATCCAGACACAGAGGCTGGAGAAGAAATATTGAGACTCAGTATTTACCATGTGCCCCTCTTAACTCATTACCCCATAGTGGAGACCCCTGCGTTCACAGAGCCCTGGGAGCCACCTCTGCTTATCAGCTGCCACAGCTGCCCTCTCCACACTGGGCACCACTGGTCTCCCCGGGTCCCGGAGCTCAGTGGCTCGTGTAGCTCATTAGAGGCCTGATGGTCAAAGGCAGGCCTGGGAGACACTTTGTCTAGACCAGAGCAGTCCCACCAATAGAAACGTAATGCAATTCCCATATGGAACCTTACATTTTCTGGTAGCCATAGGTTTACAAAGCAAAAAGAAACAGGCGAGATTCATTTTCCTAATGTTTTATGTAACCCATTATATCCAAAATATTATCAGTTGTAACATGTAATCAGTATAGAAGTTATTGAAATATTTTACGATTTTTATTTTTATTTTTTTACTAAGTCTTTGAAATCCGGCGTGTATTTTATACTTACAGCATGTCTCAAATTGGACTAGTGACATTCAGGTGTTTGGTAGCCACATAGGGACGAGCTGCCATGTTAGCGAAGGCCAGGGGTCAGTGTTGAGAACCCTGACACCTGCGAAGTAGGACATCATCGCATGCGACCTTGTCACCTCATACACACAGCTCTTACCTTTTTCCTGATCCAGAAGAAAAACCCTTCCCTCTTCCTACTACTCTCCTCTCTTTGTGACTTGCATTTTGATCTGTTGGTGAAGATGGGTGAAATCCAAACCTCCTAGAATCCTCCTGCCCATTTCATTCAGTTTCTCTTCTCCTGTGGTTAATTTGCTTTGATCAGATAATGGAGTTTTTTTAAATGATGAAAAAAATAAATAAATAAAAGGAACCACTGCTTTCTTTCCTGTGCTAGGCTTCTTTGCTTCTTTCTGGTCCTTATATGCTGTTAGTATCCTTGAAGGGTCTTGAAATCCACAGAGGTTTGAAATACCCGTGCCTGGCCGTACGGTTGTCTTACCCAAATCCATGGTAGGTGGAAAGAGTTTAGAGCAAGCCATGCCCCTGTCTCCCGGTATTTTCCTTTGTGGGTTTTAGGAAGTGGCGTCTTGTGTTCTTGGGCTCAGAGTTCCCCCCAAAGCAGGTTCTGTCTAAGGCTCGTTTCCATCCCTGTTTCACTTCCGGTTTCTTCTCCTCTAGTGTACGTTCCTGACGAGTGGGAGGTAGCTCGAGAGAAGATCACCATGAGCCGAGAGCTCGGGCAGGGGTCATTTGGGATGGTCTACGAAGGAGTTGCCAAGGGCGTGGTTAAAGATGAACCTGAAACCAGGGTGGCCATAAAAACGGTGAATGAGGCCGCGAGCATGCGTGAAAGGATTGAGTTTCTCAACGAGGCTTCCGTGATGAAGGAGTTCAACTGCCACCACGTGGTAAGAGACCGTCCCTGAAAAGCCAGAATCCGACATGGGAGGAAGTGTCCCACAAGCCCCCGGTGTGTTCATAGCCACCCTGTGGGTTTGGTGTCCCACCCCTCTGGGTTCTGGACAGTGACCCGCTGCCCCACTGTCCCCCGCAGACCGCTGTGCTCGGGCAGGTTGGGATGGGGCCAGCTCTGGACGGTGCGGGCTGCGGCGAGGGCCACCCGCCCCCTCTGAGTCTTTCTCTTCTGACGCCCCCCAGGTGCGGCTGCTCGGCGTGGTGTCCCAGGGCCAGCCAACGCTGGTCATCATGGAGCTGATGACACGGGGTGATCTCAAAAGTTACCTCAGGTCTCTGAGGCCAGAAATAGAGGTCAGTTTTGATTTTTACCGACTTCGCACGGGACCTTGCCTGTTCTTTCCTTTAGAAACTCCCTGCATGGAGTGTGCCTTGCTGCATGCTCAGTGGTAGGTCCTTTGTGTAAAGGATTTCCCCAGCTAGAGGAAGACCTCGAGCTTTGTGAGAGGAGCTTGCCGTTCCTCAGATCCCCTGGTGCGTGAACGCCACTCTGCCTCTGTCCCTCCGCCCCAGTCCCTCCCCCGTCTCATGTCCACCTGCCGCTCCACGCTGGTGCACTCCATCCCCGAAGCTCGCCCACTGCCCCTCGCTGGGGTAGCCGCCTCCTCAGCTGACTTCTCAGTGTGTTTGACTCTTCTCCCTGCAGGTGCATCCTTGTGTCGCGTTGTGTTGCTGTTGGAGTGTGTCCGTCACACCCATTGTGTGTGGCTTTTCATTCCAGGCCCAGCAGGCATGCTGTCTGTGGCAGGCGTTCTTTCGATAAACGTGTGCTAAAGATCTGTGTCAGGCTGGCTGGATTCTTGCCCTTGCACCTGGGAGCTGCTGAGGCGATTCCCGCCCAGCTCTGTGCGCCAGACGTCCACTCATTCACAAGCCCCCTACACATGGCCCCTCCCTTGCGCTGCCGGCAGCCTGTGCCTTTGAGACGGGAAAGCTGGAGTTCTCGAGCTCTGCGTCCACATTTCAAGCTTGCCCCTGATTCAGTGTCTTGCTTGCACTTCTGAATGATACTCACCTCAGCTGCCCGATCTCTGCTTAGTCTACTAATTCGATTTGGGTCATGAGCTTCAAATCCTAAACCTGCTAAAATCCTATGTGATTTTTCATTAGTCACCGTAGTGTCTCGCCTTCTGTAGTACTAACCCACAAGCCAGCTTTTTAACATGCAGGCGTGACTTATGAGTAAGTGAGTCTAAGAATAAACTGGGAGATAAATGCTGCTGGGATAGTACCAGCAACAACTGCCTTTTCATTTGGCTGCCTCCGTGAGTCTGAAGTGCTCACTCTGACCCTGACTTTGCTCCCTGTGGGGTAAGCAGTGTGTCTGCTTGTGTTCCTTAGACGCAGTAACTTGCCTTTCTCTATCCCTTTTGAATTTCTTTTGCCATTCCTTCTTTAGGCTTAATTTTTTATTTCCTTTTTTTAATCTGCAACTTAATCATCTCCCAAGTGGCTGTTCCTTAATTTTAGTTCCAAGCACTTGTTCACCTATGACTTCATTTATTTACAGCACATGGTGTTTGGGGTTCTGTGAGAGCCACAAGGCCAAGTGTGGACTGAGGCAGGACAGGGAGCGATTCATAACACCCCACCTCACCCCACCCCCTGTCTTGCCCAGCTTTGGTCCCCAGCACCCCTGGGTGTTAGTGCCTTTTCCTGGCTCCCTTTAATACACAGGCCAGAATGAAGGAGAAAGACTTGATGAAACCGGTGACTGGAGATGTGGCGGAATGTTTCCTGCCAGCATCATTTGAGGCGCCTCTGTAAAGTACGAAATGCACTCCCTTCATCCCCGGTTTCAGGCAGAGAATAAAAATTCAGGACACTTGGTCTTAGTCCTGGCTCTGCCACTGGCTTCCTGCTGTCCTCGGGCAGCCACAGCAGGTTTATGGGCCTCAGTTTCCACATGGGTAAAATAAGAGGGTTGGACAGAAAAATTACTGAAGTCCTTTTCAGAGCTAAAATTCCCCTGTAGATTTGTCAGATTTAAATATTTTCTTTCAAACTCACATCAAGCGTAAAAATGTGTGTGCTTCTCCTGAAGATTCATTATATTCTGCTTGCCCCAACCCTAGTTAAGATTCGCGTATTGACCTCAGCAAGTGTAGCTGCATGTGTGCTTGTCTTAAATAGCTCTAACCAGATTAAAGATTTCTGCTCTCTAAGATAAATGAAAAAATGGCAGTGTGACCCCATGAACTGACAAAATGCCAGCCCCCCTCTCAGTGCTTAAAGTTCCTTTTGTTGATTATGTTTTCCACGTTAATTATGAACGACCACTTGACAGTAACCACCTTTACTTCATACTCCAGTACTTGAGGGTTACACGCATAAACTTCGTATTTCACCTGCACATTTCCCAGCATACTGAAAGTTCTGGAGAGGTTAAAAGGAAATGTTATGGAAAACATTTTTTTCCTAAGGAGAAAAAAACGTGTCTAAAGACGACGGCTATGTGAAAGAAAGTGGTAGCTTTGGCTTACCCCCAGTGACCTAATGTCGATTTCACGGATAACTGAGTAGTGATAAGTATTGTAAGTCACCAGAGACGGCCTTGATAGCTTCTTCAGAATTCAAACGTGTGTGTCCTTGAGTGCAGGGAGCCCCCCCAGAAGTACGGGAAAGTTGTTTTTATGCTGCTTCTAGATACTGGCTGTCAGTGGAAACTAGGAGCTCATAGGTGCTCCAGCAGTGACACCTTTATGATCCCCATGTAGGGGAGCCGAGGTGGGAGCCCAGCCATGCTTGTCCCAGGGCCCACGGGGTTTGAGCTAGGGAGGTCATGTGTAGGACCTGTCGGAGCAAGATGGCTTTGTAGTGTTGCATGAGATGCATTATAGTCAGGGAAGCCAAGGTAAAATCTGTTGCATTATTTACATGCAAAAGATAAAAGCATCTAAACTATGGGGTAGTGATTGGTTTCTGCACTAGAGAGACTTGGGCATATGTCTTATATAAAACTTTTTCTCAAATGGATTTATCATTATCTGGGAGTAATTCTTTTCAATTCCAAAGCAAGTATGCTGCCCTCCTCTGCAAAGAGGAGATGTTTATCCATGTTACTTGTAACCGTTTTTCACATTGGTCCCCTCCAAGATAAGCTTCAGCTGGACCTCACTTGTCAGGTGCTTGTTTTTCTCAGCCCACAGAAAGTACAGTCCAATGAATGCCACATTGTGAGTTGAAAAAATTAGTCCTAGTAGTTTTGTACTTTAGCAGAAAGTTGAAGAGAAAGGAAAAGATTAAATGATTTGTAACAGTGCTTATATGGGAAATAAAACATACATTGTCCATTTGGAAAATACGTTTGCTTATTTCCACGCAGCGTTTTAATGTGCTCTCTAGCCTTTTACCTATACTTTGATTGTAGAAATAAAAGGAACATATAAACTGATAGGAATTTGAATAACCAAGAATCCTCAATATCAAAAATTGCTTTTGTTTTACTTCATATAATTTTTGCCATACCCAAAATAGGCAGTGCTGGTCCAGGAAGTGCTAAGTGGCATTTCCCCGGGCAGCTGTGTGTGATGTGCTTAGGGAGCAGGTGCGTGCCACTACCACCAGGTAGATGCCGTACTCTCCATAGTAACATGTGCCTTTTGAGCAAGTCCTGATTTCTTAGCACAATGACCTGTGGTGCTCAGATTTTTTTTTTTTTTTTTTACATCTCCAACAGAATAATCCAGTCCTAGCACCTCCAAGTCTAAGCAAGATGATCCAGATGGCTGGAGAGATTGCAGATGGCATGGCGTACCTCAATGCCAACAAGTTCGTCCACAGAGACCTTGCTGCCCGGAACTGCATGGTGGCTGAAGATTTCACAGTCAAAATCGGAGGTGTGTCTTTAGCTTTCCAGACCTGAGCAAGAGCTAAACTCAGAGGTGTTGGGGAGGACCTCGCTGGCATTAGCCTGCCCCTGGAGAGGTTTTCTAACTCGTCCCTTGAGTGCAAAGACTTGCTGTTATGAGTAATATGACTGTCTCCAGTTGATGATCAATCACAAACTTGGCTGGGCTGGCTCTGATCCTAACAGCACATGTACGTGGTGGTCCAGGTAGTGCCCATGGCCCCTGAGATCAGCTCTTGGCATTTGAGGCATTTCTTGGCAGAAAACTTCTCAGCATTGGTTACAGAAATAATGGAGACAAAGTCCTCAGGTGATTTTGACTTGGGAATTAAAGTCACAATCCGAACTGCCAGTCATCCCTCTTATTTTCCTAGCTTACAAGGAGCATTTTCCCTGCCCCCCAGGGCTCCCCATTTTTCAAGGAGGTGAGGCGAAAACCCTGCACAGAGCAGGAGCAGTGACAGCATCAGGCATGGCGGTCCCGCAGGTGAGGGACCATCACTGCTCACTGGGTTTCACACCTGAAGCTGGTCAACCAGTCTCTTAACCATGTGCTCACACCACTCATCGTCCTGATCCCTTGTTGCCACCACACAGTGTAACTGCAAAAAAAGGATTTGGATTGGATTTCTGAGCTCTGGTTAGAAACTCATTTTGGCCTTTAGGTTTGTGTTTTTACTTTGGTCTTGTAATCCACCTAATAAAAACACACATAACATTAGGGCTGCTTAGGAAACCACCTGCTTTTGCCAGGACCCTCATCTTCCCACTGTGACATGCTGATAGTTCAGAAAAATGCAAATATTTATGCTGAGAAACTGCGGAGGAGACTTAACATCCAAAGAAAACTACTTAAAATAGACCTCTTTTTCTAGCTCTTGACTATCTCATCTGGAAGTGTTCACCTTCCTTTAGAAATATATATGTGTTTTTTCCTTTAGCAATGATTTTTGAGTTCAATGTTTTGGCCCGTTAGTGAACAGTGAGGGTCCTCTCTAGGATGGTTTCCAAGGCAGGTGAGTGTCTTTATTTTTCCTTTGTACTGAAATGGAGTCTTTTCATGGAGTAGACATCCGTCAGTCACCAAAATGCCTCAGGATCCCCCAGTGTGTCCCCAGGTTGGGCCCTTTGAGGTGCCCTCACCCTGTGGTACCACTTGAAACCCAGCGGAGGGGTCCTGATGGTTGTCTTGGCCCAGGGTTCCCAGAGAAGAGCACCCTTGTCCCCAGCAGGGCTTCCTTTGTGCTCCCTGCTTGCTTCCCTTCCCTTTCCTTCTCCTCCTATCTCCGCAGGGACTCAGATTGTCCCCTCAGAAGTGCCGGCTGGCTCCCCTCCCCAGCCCAGGGGAGAGCACAGAGACAGGAGAGCAGGGTGGGACTAAGCTTAAGTCCCAGTTCTCCCACGTATGGACGAGAGACTTGGGGCTGGTGCCTTACGTCTGTTAGCCTCAGTTTCTTCACCTCTGAAATGGGGGTGATGACATAACAGACCCCGCAGGATTGTGGGAGGGATTTAGTGCAGGAAAGAACCAAGCAGGCACCTGGCCTGGGGCAGGGCCTCAGTGAGGGCTGGTTCTGTCCACCTCCTCCTTTCCACCCTTTTCTGGCACGGGCCGGGAGCTCAGTTTCTTCCCACGTTGCATTACAGTGGGAGAGACCTTTTTTGGTGCCAATTTCCATTTTAAATCTACATCAGCAAGGATTATATTTGCTGTCAAACCATGTGGTATATTTATAGTGATATTTTCTTTGTAATAGTGGTTTTTCTTTCTAGAAGTTAATGTTTTCCTTTTGTGCTTTGGAAGAGATAGTTTGTGGGGTTTTTTTTTCCTGGGATTTCTTCTTTTCCATTGTGTGAAAGTAAAGGCAAAATCTTCTCATTTGCATGTCACTGGATTAATTCACAGATAAGACTTTGGCACTTCATTTTTATTTTTCACGAGGGTTCAGAATGTTTTCCCAGTATCCATCGTCTCACGGATTACAAATATGACAAGCGATTTTACCAGAGGCAGTTTGATGGCCCTTAGCATAGTAGAAGTAAATTATGTTGGTTAACGTCCAAGGATCTTTGTTCTCTGTGTTTGCTTTATAGCCTTACCTCTTTGTGGCGTGAGTTAGAGAAATGAATGAATTGTAAAAAGTAGAGTAGCTCTTTCTCCTGGGAAGGAGAACAGAAGAGTCCATGTGAAACAAAGTTGTATGATTGAGTGGAAAATCAAAACCTGACAAAGAAGCAATAATTTAGGATTATAAAGCAAGCCTGCTATCAAACATAATTATGTGACATCTTTTGGAGACATGGAAAATGGAAGAAATTTTCAAAACTGAATGGGAGTATTATGTTGAAAAACAATATTAAGTAGTAGCTTCAGGGACTAGTAAATATCATCTCTTAGGCATCCTACTATGTACTTTTGTCATTGAGCATTGTTACTCTGAATATTTTACTCCTTATTAAGCAGTGAAACTATTTACTTTCCTTTGTGGATGAGGCAATGCTACCAAGTAAATAAGAGTCTACACTTTCTTACCAGGTTTTAAAACCATGTATAAAGGATCCTTGATCTACACAGTACAACATATTTTCTTGATAAATTGTGGGACTTGATAATTTGTAAACTGCCTTTCATTTTAATTGCAATGAGGAAATTAACTTCTTAAGGGATTCAGATTATGATTGTATTAAGAGGTTTTTTTGGTATTTGCTCATCATGTGACTAATCACCCCTTACTATTTCTGCCTTATAAAATTGCAAACCCTGATACTTGACCTCCTTAAAGTGGGGTGTGTCGGTGTCTCACCTTGAACATCGGGGGGTGTGGGGCCCTCCACCGTGGCAGTGGCGGTGCCTGCTCTGCCAGTGTAACTCTGTGCCTTCTCCCCGCCTCACAGATTTCGGTATGACTCGAGATATCTACGAGACGGACTACTACCGGAAAGGAGGGAAAGGCTTGCTGCCCGTGCGCTGGATGTCTCCCGAGTCCCTCAAGGATGGCGTCTTCACCACTCACTCGGACGTCTGGTATGAGAGCCCTTCACTACAGCGCCAGCCTCCGCCCCCCAGCCTCCGCCCCCAGCCTCGCACAGCCCACCAGCTCAGCCCCCTCAGGCTTTACTTTGCTCCTGCTCTCTGTTCATTGGCACCCATTGTCAGCTTCAGCTCAGTGTTATGGGGGCCACACACCTTCATCTTTGAGGTGTTCCTGTTGTCAGTGGGCTAGCTAAGGACAGAATGGCACATGTGGGACCAACATGTCTTTTCATCTTTAGCAGTTAATGGTTATGCTCCCAGGAGCTGGGACATGCCAGAAGTCATCACCTCTCTCTGCTTCTCCCCTGCCTTCCTTCTTTCTCTTTTCTTCTTTCTCAGCATATAGATACTCTGTGGTGTCTGCCCTATCTAACTTAACCCTCAGATTGCAGACAGTGCTTTATTTAGACCCAAAGCTTATGAGTCCTGATTGTGTTTTCCTACTGGTCCCATCTGTCCTCTTTCGTGGGCATCCTTGTTGTTGGCCCAGGGATGGTTATGGGAAGCAAAATGTCTCTCTTTTAATAATAAAAGTGTCTTGCAGTAGAAGCTTGTCGGCTGAGGGGTGCAGAATCTTCTCAGCGTTGTTTATTGCAATTTCTGAGCAACATTGTGGAGAAGCGATCAGATTCTGAAATACAACTGAGATTCTTGGCAGGCTAAGGCCCTGCCTGGCACATCCACCTACTAGAATGTCAACTAGTGTCTTGGCTTTCCTCTCGGGCGATCCCATTGCTTTTGCGTTACAGAAATGGTAGTTGTTTACTCCAACTGTCAAGATGACCACATAAAGGAACTATTTCAATAGTGACTGACATCATTTTTTTTAAACCTCATAAACCTTTCACAGTTGAAGGGCCTTGGATCTTATTTTGAAGACAGGTGCAAATTGGAAATAGCATTTGAATATGATCCGGCAAAGCGTGATTGCTTCTTGAGCTCAAGTATGAGATTTGTTTTGCAATCAGCTTGTCCAAGATGGTTATCTCTTTACTATCAAATCAAAGTGCTCTACACAATTTTTAGAGATTGCAATGGCGGGGAGAGGGCAAGCCTGGGTACCTGCATGCCTCTATTTGGAGGCTTCATGCCTCCAAAAGGTTTGAGGTCAGTTTATAGTAGAATAAAATAGAAAACTGGGAGAGCCAGGGGGAACAGAGGCAGGATAGGAATATAAAGCTAGGGTTGTTAATATCTCACAGGCTAATGAGATCTATGGGACATAGATTGTGTTCAATGCCAATTTCTTCCCATTTGAGCACATAACCATTATGAACCAATAAGAAAAAATATATAAACAAGAATAGCCATTTGGTATTCATTCCATTAAACGTTTGGGCATTGACATTAGATATCTGATGGTAGGACATGTGGGAAAGCCAGGATGTTGTAGTATGTGGAAGATTTTTCAGCTGCCCAGGTGCTGTCCCTCTCTCAAAAGAATGGAAATCATTTTCAGTTGTACTCAACAGCATAAAACAGTCATTCCTAAATAGTTAAAATATAGGGGGAAAAAAACAAAGAATTTTATCTGGCTTTGTAGAAGAGATCCCAGAATCTTAGGACTAGAAAGTATGCCTGAGGCCAGGCCCAGCCCCAGCCCCGAATCCCATCGTCTGTAGCATCTTTGACAGCTGGTGGTTGAGCTTCTTGCTAAGATGCTTCCAGGGACTGCATGTTCACTTTTTCACAAAGACAGGCCAGCCTGATTCTTCAGACGTCCTTGTTCTTAGCAAGTCTCTCTTGTGTTATACTTAAGTTGGCCTCTCTATGACACCCCTTCAGACCACCTCTCTGTAGCATGATTGTGTACCCTGCCCTGTTCTTGACGAGACCGGCCTCGGCATCATCAAGGAAGTGTCTCTGTTCTGCAGTCAGAACGTCTCCAGGTTTCCCACTGTCTTCATTCCCAGGCCCTTGGGCACTGTGGCTGTTCTTCCTGCAGTTGCCCTGGAGCACTAAGTCCCTCTCAAGGGCCAGTTTGGGTTAAAAGACACGAGCATGCCCTCCAGGCGTGGAGGAAACCAGGGGAAGGATGGGAGTCGTACCCCATGGCTTAAAGTCGCGCTCCCTTTCTGAGCATCTGCGTGGCCACGTGGTTTTCATTCCTTCACTTACCAAGAAGCTTTCCAAATGGTCACAAAAGCCAAGGTTATTTGTGTCTCTAGTGGCTAATGACCATCCGTGGGGAATGTGTTTGAATTTGCTGCCAAGTGGGATGTTGCCGCGTTCCCCTCTGGTGTGCGACATGTGGTACTGAGCACCGACTCCAGCGGGGACTGGCACCAGGGCGAGACCCGCACCCACAGATCTGTTCCTTGGGGAAGACAGCCTCAGCGCTCATGAGAAAAGACTTTAAGAGGCATTTATTTAATGTTTAAAGATTAAATTTGTCCACAAAATAGGACTTGATTTTATGGGAAGGGTTAATAGCCAGCACCACATAGTAAAAGACCTGCTTTGAAACATACAGGTGTTGCCTCTGACGGGCTATGTGGCCTTAGTCAGATCACAGGGCTTATCTGGGCTTTAGTTGCTCCATGTGTAAGGTGAGGACATCTGTCTGGGGATGTCTGTATTCCCTGCCACCTCTGTGGTACCTTAATAGATGTTTCAATGTCTCCGGTGACAACTGGTGTCGGGTAGAGATGGCTCAGCCTCCATACCTTGGAGCAGAAAAACAGTGGGACTTAGTTGTCACTCTGAGCTGTGAAGGATGGCCACAGACTCCAGCACTAGATGGCCCTCGATGACAGGGGATGGTGACATCAGACGAGAGTTGCTCAGGGGAAAGCTTTTCCTGTTCAGCTCAACAAGTGTTTGTGGAGAGCCAGGTCTGTCACCTGCTGTGTCATTAACGTGTGTGGTCGCGAGGAGCTCAGCGTGTGGAAGGTACAGGGATGATGAGCAACCCGCCCCTGTCCTCCAGGGATGAAGACTTGTATAGAACAGGAAGCGCCTGACAGGTTGGGGTCACCGAAGCCTTCACGGAGGAGACAAAGTTGTGAGGACAACCTAAGCACAGGTTGTCACCAGCAGAGCAATAGGAGGGGGCTCCTGGCAGCAGGGATGCTGGGGGAGACATGGAGGTGGGAAGTACCTGCTACAGGTGGGGGACGTGGGCCTCCCTTTGAGGGAGCTGGGCTGAAGAGTCTCAAGTAAGGCCTGGGGCACTACGTTAGGGATTTTGGACCAATTCTCGAGGCTCTGCGATGACGGTTGAGGTTTCCGAACAGAAGGGTGACCTAGAGCTGTGTTTTAAGGCGTTCATATTGACTAGAGCGCAAGGCTGCACTGAGCAGTGTACTGGAGCCTTGAGGAGAGGTGTGAGGAGGCCACACTGAGGGAGTGCTGGGGGCGAGAGGAGGGAGCCAGGCCTTTGGACAAATCTGAGCCTCAAGTGGCAAGTCACTGTGGGACTCCGAGGAGGCTGAGGTTAGGGGAGGAGGCCAGGAAGGGCGACTGCAGGAGCATGGCTCTGGTGGAATGAGACATCAGCTGCAGGGAGGCCAGAAGGAGAAAGCGGCGCGAGGCAGAGTTCAGTTTGGGACGCGCTGAGTTTGTGGGTAGCCCGGGAACTGGGAGCTGGGAATGGAGCAGTCGGGGCTGCGGGGGCCAGGGTGGGAGCCAGCCGGTGAGAGCTGGCTGCCTGGAAGCAGCGACGTGCCAGGGAAGCCGTGTGGGGTAAGGGGAAAAGCAGGCCTGGGAGGGAAGCACGTCCTCAGGTCACGTCGCAGACCAGCCTGCAGTCAGCAGAAACAGAAAGCTGGTCATCGCTCGGGCCGTGCCCATCTCAGACGAGACTGAGGCGTGCTGATGGTGTGACTGGGCAGGTTCTGGAAGGCAGAGCTTCCCCAACAGAAGCTGACGGAGGACCTCGTTTCTCTTGGCCCAGGCCTTTCAAAGGCTCCCTCTGGGTCTGTGGCTTTTTTGGGTCTCTTGTACAACAGGAATGCTACGGTATTTCTTGGTCACTTGTAGTTAAAGAGGACCTTGGGTTGGTCAGTCCCCTGATTGCTCAGTTTCTGTGACGTCTGCCTTTAATGCCAATGTGTACAAAAACCTTGTGTTCACGGAGAATAGCTGAAGTAGCGACAAATGTTCTGATAGAGAGTCAGAGCCCTCCGGGCTTGGATGTGAGGCCAGGATCCTGAGAGCTCTCAGTGGGAGATACCCTGCCCCAGGGTTTTGGCTGCTGCGGCGTTGCCTGTACCCTAGCCTGTGGGGGGCCAGTCAGAAGCCCCCTGGGCTACTTGCTGACATGCAACCTGCAGTATTGCCCCACAGGGTCCCAAGTGCAAGGGCACGTAGGCCGGGGAGATGGTGAGTGATGGAAATTTGCCTGGAGAAGGCAGGTTTATTTTGTGGATTCCAGCATTGATTTTTTAAACAATCATCTATCTGAAATTTCTGTGTGCATTTAGTATCTGTTTTAATTTGTTCTTCAGTAGTTTGATCTTCTAAACTGACAGGCGAAACGTCATGTGTGGCAGGATTGCCCCCCACTCTGCCTGCAGAGTTTATTCCAGCCTCTGTGCTGGAGGACTCTGTTGTCCATGACGCTTCCCACTGGTCAGAGCAGCCCACCTGAGTCCCCCACCCATGAGACAGAGAGGCCTTAAGGTGCGGCAGCTTCTGAGCTCCATGGGGGGCAGAGGTTCTCTTCTCCCTTGGCCCGACTGGACCTCAAGACCCCCACGGAACCTTTAAACATTACCGGGCCAAGGCCTTCACCAAAGATTAGCCAAATCAGAGCTTCTCTTGGGGGCCCAGGCCTCAGTCTATTTTAAAAACTTCCCAAGAAATTCTCTTACACCACCAGTGCATTTAGAACCACTTCGGTAGAGGTTTCCAGAACTCTGATCATAAGAATCACTTGAGGAACTTATTAAAAAAGCTCAGTTGTCCCAGGCCTCATGTGAGGTTACTAGACCAATGCCCAAGCTGGGGCCGGGGGTCTGCATTCTGCTATTCTCGGGCTACAGTGAGTACTGGGCAAATGGCTGGTACTAGGTACTGAACTCAGTGTGCTCTGGTTTCAAATCAGAGATCAGGGGCTTCCTAACCATGCAAGGGATGCTAAAAACTCCCCCGGCGTGAGCTTCCTCAGCTCTGCCACCAGGGCTCAGTTTACAGGGAACATTAGGGGCGGCAGAGGAGGATGGACGATGTCCCACACTTAGCCCAGGGCCTGGCCCGCCGTCTGCCAGGCACTGTTGCTGTGGTGAGGACCGTTTTTCAGTACCAGAGTTTGAAGGAAATGCCAGAAAAGAAGGTACAGTGTTGTCCAGCTGTCCTTTTCCAGGCTGCTTACGTTTCTTTTTTGCCGCAGGTCCTTTGGGGTGGTCCTCTGGGAGATCGCCACGCTGGCCGAGCAGCCCTACCAGGGCTTATCCAACGAGCAAGTCCTTCGCTTCGTCATGGAGGGCGGCCTTCTGGACAAGCCGGACAACTGCCCCGACATGCTGTGCGTATTTCCTGGGCCCCCTCAATGCTCTTCTGATTTCTTTTCACCAGTCACTGTTTTCCAGGGCCACGTGCGATTAGTAATTCTGGGAGCTGTTCTCTCTGGGCCTGTGGGTGGGAGAGTGCATCCTCATGGAAGGAGCCGAGTTTGGCAGAGTGCATCCTCATGGAAGGAGCCGAGTTTGGCAGAACCTGTGCCTTCGTGCAGGTACCCCAGTTCCGCCCATGCTCCTTAATCCTTTAGTGGTGGTTTGCACTTTGCATTGTGGTTTCTTAGGCCAAATGTCTCTGGGAAACAGTTGACTAAAGCAGTCCTTACTCCGTCCTCTCCATGTGAGAGGATGGCCTTTTAAAAAGAAAGGCAAGAACTCAGCACTTTCTACTCTGAAGTCAAATTTGAGGGCCTCTCCCCAGCCTCTGGCTGGCCTGAGAGAACTGCTGCAAATCGGCATACACAGAGCTTTGTGGGCGGGGCTCCCGCACGTGCCACGTGGGGTGAACTTTCGGATGGTGCCACCACACTGGGGTTCCCCCTCCCCCACCCCAGGTTTCTTTTCTGAATGTTTGCAAAAATCATAAACCATCTAAGTAACAGCATCCTAGTGACCAGGGTGGACCAGGAGCGTGGCTGACCTGGCCTCTCGCTGCAGACGTTGCCCTGGGCACACCCAGCTTTGGGTGCTGGTGAACCTGTCTCCTCACCCCTGCTGGAAGAGCCCCTTGCAGCTTTTAGTTGCTGAGCTCTGCCAGAGAGTGAGAAGGTGTCCGTGATGCCTCTTGGGCCTCGCTGCTCAGTGCTCCTTGGAGCAGCCCCCCTTTTGATGGAGGACCTGCTCTGGCGTCCCCTGGCTGTGTTGCTTCATGGCTCGGTGGGGTCAGAGCTGCTGAAGTGGACAGGCCCGGTGATCGTGCCTAGGGCAAGTCTGAGGAGGGTGTGGAGGTGTTCTGAGCATATGTCAGGTGCACGACAGGCACAGGCTGGCAGCAATGGATTTGTTTTTGATGTGCACATGAAGACAGGGTTCAGGGATTCTTCTGGATCCTGACAGGTGAACGCGAAGGTAGCTCCCAGTAGTGTTTCAGGGCCATGTCAGGAGATTTCTAGAAATGCCTTTCAGGACAGGGTTGGCTTCACTTTGGAAGGACCCTGAGAATTTTGGGGCTGTCGTTATGACTATGTGAAAGACACCCAGATCTTCCCACCAGCCTCGAGCAGGCGTGGACTCACGCTGGGCCCCGCGGTGGCAGCTGTGAGGCAGACGTGTGCCTGGTGTACACAAGGAAAGTGGGTCCTAGCAGCCATGAGAGTTGTGTTCATTTGGTTTCTCACGTGTCTTTGGGCCAGGAATCCAGACACAGGTGTACTGGCTCCTCTGCTCAGAGTCCCAACGGGCTGAAATCAAGGTGTCAGGGGTCTGTGGTCGTCTGAGGCTCAGGGTCATCTTCAACCTCTTTCAGGTTGTTGGTAGAAGTTTGCATTTGCAGAACCGAGGTCCTGGTGCTCTTAGCAGCTGTCAGCTGGGGACTGCTTTCTACTCCTGGAGACCAAGGCCGCTGGAAGGGCTTGCCATGTGCCCGCTCCATCAGCCCTTTACGACAGAGCTGCCTATTTCTTCAAGGCCAGCAAAAGAATCTCTCTGCTGCTCTTACTGTTTTTTACCTGATTAAGTTGGGATCCCCTCAGGATAATCTCTGTTTTAAGTAACTCAACGTCAACTGATTAGAAGCGTAATTAAAGGAGTGAAATATTGTCTCACATTCACAAGTCCAGCCCATAGTCACGTGCGGGGATATTATGGGGCAGGAGTCTTGGAGGCCATCTTTGAATTCCAGTCTCAGAAACAGAAACCCTGGTCCTTATCAACAAAACAAGGTTTTGGTTTTCTGCTGTGCTGCCAGAAGCTACAAGGGGTGGGGAGGATGCCACGCAGCACCCTGAGCTTCAGGAGTGGATTAGCTGGCCAGACGCTCACTGCGGCTTCTGAACATTTGTTAGCTGAAGCATGAGCTATCCCACAGACACCTGTGTGGAACTAGGAACGGAGGCTGCAAGAAGGATACCAGGAACGCCACATCCTTGTGTCAGCTCGTATATGTGGGAGTCCCATCGTCCCTTCTGGGCAGGGCTGGAACTAGGAAGTCAGCCAGTGTCCTGGGCCCAGGTACGGTCAGCAGGGCCAGCAGGGTAGGGCCACAGAGATGGGAGGCTCCTCTTCTCAGGGGGTAGCACATGGGGACACAGGGACACTGGGTTTCCTGGATGTCTCATCAAAGAGACTTACCACCTGCTCTTCAGAACTCCACAACCTAAAGTTGGGAGACACTGGAAAGGCCCGTTGGTGCATTTTCTTGCCCAGCATAGACATTCTCCTTGTCCCCTCCTGTTTTAGTTTTTTATTGCAGTATGATAAATTA
>CAUYRT010036720.1:0-16470 GCA_963574885.1 Lepilemur ruficaudatus
GGGGTCTTGCTCTTACTCAGGCTGGTCTTGAACTCCTGAGCTCAACTGATCCACCCACCTGCCTCAGCCTCCCAGAGTACTAGGATTACAGGTGTGAGCCACCACACCTGGCCTATTGAATATGTATTAACACATACAAAATGAACATGTAACTTAAGAGTCTTAGAAATTCTATTTGTCTAAAACATGTCAATCCAAAACATGCATTGATTTCACTATTAAATCAAGCAAAACTAAACAAAAATAAAAACAATAAAATAAAACCTCTCATGAAGCTGGATATTAATTAGTCACTGGAAGATATACTATATTTTGAGACTACAAACTAATACATGTACAATGCCTGTTCCTGATTTGTAAAGGATAAAATAATATTTAAATTTATAGTGTGCTTACTATTTGACAGAGATTATTTTAAGGGCTTCATACAAATTAATTTATTTAATCATGAAAAAAATCGACTTTATTTTATATATTAGCGAGATTAATTTATCTAAGAACACACAAGTAGGAGGTAGTTGATGAAGAAGATGAATGTACGCGGTCCAATATTAGAATGAAAGCTCTTTGGTCGGGTGGTGGCTCATGCCTATAATACTAGCACATTGGAAGGCCCAGGATGGAAGATCACTTGACGTTAAGAGTTTGCAACTGGCCTGAGCAAAAGGGAAACCCCATCTCTACAAAAAATAGAAAAATTAGCCGGGTTTGGTGGTGAGCGCTTATAGTCCCAGCTACTTGGGAGTCTGAGGCAGGAGGATTGCGTGAGCCCAGGAGTTTGAGGTTTTAGTGAGCTATGATGAAGCCACTGCACTCTACCCAGGAGACAGATCAAGACCATGTCTCCAAAAAAAACGAAGAAAGAACCTAAGCTCTTTGAACACTTTCTCATCCTGCTCTCCATCAGATGACGTAAACTAGATTTTTCTTACCCTAAAACAGTTAACCTAGTAATGTTTTATGGGACTATCTATGGATCAATTCTAATATGAATTTCTTTTGATGAGAAATGATTTAGTGAATATAGTTTCAAAGTATCCAATTACATAATAAATATAATTAAGAATTCAAATACCTTAAAATTGGTCTAGTAAAAAACAGTGTCACATTTTAATTAAAGCAGAGACTCAAGATTTAATTACTTTTTAAAAGTAGGTTTACTTAATTTTAATCCTGTAGACATAAAAATATGAAACACATTAACTCTTTAAAATGTGATTTCTCTGAATGTTGAGGAGACGCCAGTACCCTCTAGGAGTGAAGACTACCATGTGGTTTATGTTCCACACTGTAGTTTATGGCAGAGATAAGTTTGTCTACATTCTTTTGTCAGGTCCTAATCATAGTGTTTATATTTAGCTCTTTAGAGAATAATGGAACTCTGATGGCATGTGCAGGGATAGTTAATAAAATGGAATGAATAAATGCACGTTATTATAATTTCTTACACATGCTTAATAAATAACAAGCTATAAAATAAGAAAGAGACATAATAAAACCTTACCCTGAATGGACTTTTTTGGGGGGGCAATCATGCATGAGGGATTTTATAACAATGAAATGCAGTTTTTAATTTACAATGAAATTTAATATGCTGATGCAGTGGGCTATCAAAATGTGGTTTCTAAACCAGCATCGTTGAGATCACCTGAGACATCGTTAGAAATACAGATCTTGTGACCTTCCCTCACCCACAGACATGCCAAGTAAGAAATTGTGGGTGGGAACCAGCAATCTATGTTTTAACAAGCACTGCATGTAATTATGATGCTTGATAAAGTTAGAAATCATTTATTCAGGATGTAAAAACAACCCAAGTGCTGAGGTTGAATTCTTTTTGAGATATTATTCTATTTCCATGCAATTTAGTTATGCTATTTCAGTCATAAAATTGATCTTACTGCTGATGCTATTCTTTTTCCTTGAACTCTCAGTGGAAAAAAACCTGTAGGAAGATTATCACAATGGAAACAAAATCACAACGTATCTTTCTAGATTTTGGAAATCCACAAGTGCACTGATATTCATGTGTTCTGAGTAAAAATAGGTAGAGTGCTCAGAATAATATGAATTTAGAATGAAAAAGCTTTCAAGACATTTAGATCTGGAATTCTTACATTGAGATCTCTGATTGATTCTTCTCAAAATGTATATGAGAACGTGTGTTTATGTTCCATTTTTCATATAAAAATACAAACCTTAAGTAAACATTCAGTGTAATTAATAGGACAATGTTATGAACTATTTAATATTCTTTTTTATACAAGAAAAACTGAAAGTAAAAACTTTTTTAGAAGAAGAGTGAGGTCTTGTCATAAATCAGAATAATTTATATTAATTTTAAGTTTATTCAATACATTAATGTTAAGGAAATAATATATTTACACATAAACAGTATTAAGAACTTTCTCAGTAATTATATTTATTTGTGTGATCATTTTTCTGAAAAAGGTACCATTTCAGGTCCTGTATTTACTGGTGATTTCAATGTTCTCTTGCCATGTTGCAAAATAATTCCAAGCCCAGAGGAAAAAAGATAAGTTATTAACTTTGGGTGGTTTGCTATGCATCAAAAGTTAGCAAATAAAGATCTTAAATGGTGGATATGAATTCTACTTCAGCCAATCTAGCCCAAATGGCTAGTTAAAAAAAAACAACAACAAACAAACAAACAAACGAAAAACACTTGAAAAAGAAAAGATCTCAATATCATCTTTTAATGGGGAAAGTCAACATCAGAAAATATATGGATTGTTTTTAAGAGTGTATACATTTTTCCAGTTTGTAGAAAGTAATCAGTTTTTCTATCTTTCTATAAATGAATATTTAGATTTCAAGTCAATATACTATTCTGGAAATAAGATAGCTTAATTACTGACTCTGTAATATAGAGACTCTGCTACTTAAAACATGTACATTTAAGAAATACATATACTTGTAATTTTATTCTAATCCATGGATTTTTAGATTCACTAGGATCTGGTGTTAATATCTTCCAGTCCAATCTTAAGTCAACAGCCTTATACTTCTAATATTATTGTATCCTCTCTTCCTAGGATTTTGCTGTTCACAACAAGAACACTGAACAAAGGTATAACTGTATTCTATTTTTCATAGAAATTAACTTGTCCTAAAAAAGATTTAAGGTACAGTTTCCATTGTACATGTCCACTGAATTGTCAAAGATGGCTTAAGAATTGGCCATTTATTCAATCTATAGAATAGTCTCTCGCTTCTGTGGCTCAAGGCCACTAGAATATATAGTTGTAAAAGAAAATTTTCTCAAACTAAAATGTGGGAACTTCTAATGCAGTATGTCTTTAAAACACAGATGTATTTTTGTTCCATTTGGAGAAAGGCTGCTATTTTCTAAATATTATGTTTAGAGTCCATTTCCGTGTTATAAAGCTCCCAGCTACTTTTAAAAGAGAATCTCTTGCTGCTTATGATATTATAGCCTAATTCAAAACCTTTTTACCATGAAAAATAGCATACTGTAAGGTAATAGGAAAAATCCTTGAATCTCAACACATTATTCCATTTTTAGTCTAGTAGAACATTTTTCTAAAAGAAATATATTTTCTTTCCATTTATTTCTAAACATGCTAGTTATTTTCTTTTCATTCCTTTTGACTGTTTCTGAGCAATCTTCAAGGAGCCTGTGGAAGTACCTAATTAAGTAGAATATAATTCAAGAGGATATTAAATAATGTCTCCAGAAAGCCAAAGTAAACTGGGGTGAATTCAGAAATTGTTGAATATCAGTTGATCTGATTAATGCTTCAGTCTGCCCACTGAAAATAACATTCTCAGATACTAAAAAATGTTATTAATGTTTGTGATTCTCACAAGAAATTCTTTTCCAGCTTTTTTTGAGTTTTCTATTTTTATACTCTCTTGTACACATACTTGTTGGTTAATCATTCATTAGTTTCTTGCACATATTCACTAGTTCTCTTTTATAACAGATTTATTGAGATAACATTCATATAAAGTCATTTATTTTCTTGCTTTTTTCAAGATTCTATTCATGCCTCATTTAGGACAGTTTGTCTATGATGTATTTAGGTCTATGTCCCTTTGAGTTTATCTTCCTTTCAGTTAGTGTAAACTTCTTAGATGTAGATGAAAATTTTTCATCAAAATTGGAAAAATTTCAGCTACATTTTTTCAAATATTTTTCTTCCCCCTTTTTCCCTCTTCTTTCGTGAATCCCATTTTGTGTATGTTGGTAAGCTTCATGGTGTCACACAGTCTCAGAGGGTCTTTTCTTTCTTCTTCATTCTTATTTGTTTCTGCTTCTCAGATTTAATAATCTCAATAATTGACCTATCATCTTGTTCGGGCTTCTTCCTGCTGTTAGTTCAAACCTGCTGTAGTTAAAACCACTATAGTTAATTTTTCATGTTGGTTATTTTACCTTTAAAGTTCAGAATTTAAACTTTAGACTTTCTATTTAGTTCTTTTAAAAATAACATTATTATATTCTTTATTTTCATTATATTCCTTTATTCATATTCATTATTTCGTGAAGCATTGTTCTCAAAATTCCCTTTAGTTCTTTAGATGCTATTTTAGTATTTGAACATATTTATAATAACTGTTTTTAAGTCTTTCTCTTATAAGTTTAATGTCAGCACATCATTAAGAATTGTTCCTATTGACTGCTTTTCCTGTGTATTAGCCACACTTTCCCAAGTCTTTGTATAGCTCATAATTTTTTTAGAACTGGACATTTTAAATAATATAAAATGAAAACACTGGGAATCAACCCTTCCTCCTCAGAGTTTGCTGTTGCTGCTGTTTGTTGTGGTGGTGGTGGTTTCTGATTATTTGTTTAATAACTTTTCTGGATTAATTCTGTAAAATCTGTATCCTTTGTTGTGTGCCTCCATTGAAGTCTTTGTTTGATTAGCTTAGTGGTAGCCTAACAATTGGATAGAGTCCCTTAAATGCTTGTAACCAATAAGTCTTTCAGTATTTGTGATGAATCTTCCGTGTGTCGGGGGGTACACTTTCACCATTCCAACAACATTTTAAAACTTACCTTAGCTTTCATTTCTTGCTTGTGCAAGCTCAAATTCAGCTAGAGATAAAAAAAAGAAAAAGAAAAATAGACCCTTGTCTGATTTTGCTTGGTAATTTTCCATCATTGTACGTGTGCATGACATCTAGAGTCCCAGAAATATATTAGAGTTTTGAAGCCCTCTATTATCTTCTCATTCCCCAGTTTGCTTTCATGCATTTTTCTGGTCAGCGCCTTATTAATTAACCCTATATGTAGGTAATGCCACCTTAGAAAGCTACAATAGTAAACAATTATGCAATTTTTTTTCCACAAATGCCCTGTGGATAACACTGTCCAGGTAGCTTGAGTTTTGAGTCAGGTCACATAAAAGCAAACCTTGAGAATGGAGCCTTTCTGTGAGCTTCCAGGTTGAATAATGGCAATTCTCTGGGGATGAGACTCATGGATGCTCAAAATCCATTCCGTCCCTTCTAATGGCTGTTAAGCTACTGCTTTTCATAGCAATCAGGGTTGTGAGACTGTTGGCTTTCAAGGTTACTGCTTTGCTAGGGAAAGGGAGATAATATTAGTGCAAGTTAGAACACCACAAAGCTCACCGTTCTCTCCAAGATTCAGCCATTTTTTCCTTGAATAAGCACTCTTCAAATTGCTGTTAACCTTGAGTTAATTTCTGAGTTCTGCAAATCTGATTTTTATTGTTTTTGCCTTTTTAAAAAAATTTTTGTGGAGGATGAATATTTTGGGAATTTTTTTAGTCCACCATTCCAGAAGTCTTCCTCTCCCATTGATTCTTTCTTCAACATACATTTGTGAAATACTTAATATATTTTTCCCATATGCAAATACTGTAATGTCCTAGACAGCTTTATTTCACCCCTCCTGGTAAGTGAAATTTACAAAGATTTGCATTTCTATAAAAAGTCATTTTTTCTTTGATTCCTCACATCATACTTCTCACTAGTTCATTCTTTTCTTTTGATGAAACAGCTTCATAGTTTTATTTTATCCAACAAATACTTGAAAGGGGAGCTTAGAACTGAATGACCCAATACATTAACTGTAGCATTAAAGTGAAATTTGTTAAGAATTTAAAAGTTTCCTTTGGAGTTTTCAAAAAGGAGAGTAGGGCCTACCTCATGAAATGTACTTTCAATAAAATGGAGAGGGGGAGGAAAAGCAAATCAAAAGCACAATGAATGAGAAGATAATAGGATCAAGATGGATAATAAATCTTTTTTTCAAAAAGAAATAAAAATGAAAAAACTCTATTGTTTGATAAGTCTCTGTTTATGAAATGAAAGCACAGAGGATCCTCCTTTCTTAATTTCTTAGACTTTCAAGAAAGTCACAGAATAAGAAATAAAAAACAGTAAGGCAAATATTTAATAATTCTCCAGTTTGAATATTTACATAAATTTCCATATTTCCCAAAAGTCTTGTCTTCATTAAAAATATACAAATGTAAATGCAAAACTAATCTTAGCTAACTGCTTTAATTTGACCTGGGAAATATATGACTGCATAAACAATGCCAGAATATATCAAAGTAATGGACCTCCAAATGAAATATCACTTCCATGGCATACTATTGTGTTTCAGGTTTACAGGTTTATATCATGCGAACTTTTAGAATGTAGGAATTGGGCTTTGAGTACTATATAATTAGCTAAATGCCTGATGTGCAGTAGTTTTTCAACTACTTTTAATTGGTTAAATTTTGTGAGCGGCCTTATATGCCATTGCTTTACCTGCAGTAGTAGTTTCTCACGTTTACTCATCAACAAAGACAAAGGAGAAACATTTTAATTTACCACCACTTTGCACTAACAAAGTGTATTCTCATGACCATTTAATTAGTATCTGTTCTGATATGTATAAAATTAGAAAATTACTTAGAAGGTAGAACACATTATATTTAACATATATCATTTAATTTTCCAAGTATTGCAATATTTCATATAAAACATATACATGTATTAGTAGCTCAGTCACCCATTACCACAAGACTGATAAAAGCCTGAAAACCTAATGATAATTATTTATCCTGATGATTGTGGTGCAACCTAGTTATAAAGAGGAATTCTAAACATCTCTTAATCTTCTGTTGTGATTCCAATTATCACTAAATGGAAAGATGTCCTCAAAGACACTGAATAAAAGGCCAGTAGCACTTCCTGTGTTGTATTTTTAAAGAGACTTCTTTCAAACCAAACAAATTACAAAAAAGGTATTCTAGTTCTCCCTACTACTTAAAGACTGTGGCATCTTGATCAAGCCACAGAAATTTTATTTTACTTAAAAATATTATGTTTATGTTAAATTACATTTGGTAAATCTTATGTAATGTTTTCTGCTTGATAAAAAGGGCATGGTAATACTTTTTAACTGGAGACTGCTATTATTATTATATACTAATACTAAATATGTTATGTATAATACATATGCAAACACATTTAACCCTTAATTTTACATTATTATATATTTATAATATATATTATTTAAAATAATTTATTTCTTTGAGAAGTCCTTTTCATTTCAGTTGCATGTGGTCTATAGTAGCATGTTTCACAGAGTAACAATCAAGATTGTCAAAAACTTGTCTCTGAAAGGTCAGTTAAGATGCCAGCCTTTATATATTCAGATGTGGAAACTTCCTACCAGTTGCAGTAGACTGTGTTTTCTGTGCCCAGAAGAGTAATTTGAGGCATTTTTTTAATTATGCAAAGATAGAGTAACAAAGCAGGCAGAACCTTTAGTCCTTTAATTGATAATGCCACTTTCAAAGACAATGGGACACTTTGACGGGCAATGGTGATCTCATAGCTTAGAGTATAGGTTATCAATAGGCTTATAGATCTCAAAAACCCTCCTCCTCACTGGAATTTAAAGACTTGTTAAAGAGGATTATGTCACCTCAATCAAAGTAAATTGATAGGGAGAGATAGTCTACGTTAATGACTATGCCTGATACAAGGCCAGAAAATTTCTAAGGGAGGGCTGGTTCGGCACATTATGATTTTAGGGAAGACTTACTGAATTTGTTGTTTTAATACCTGGGGGAACAAATGTGAATGAGACTCCATACCAATAGTTGACAGCTCAGATTTCAGTTCTCCCTTATTTGGTGTAGGAAAAAATATAAACTCCACGTTTGATTTTAAAATCCCTCTGCATCTAGGGACAATCTGTTATACAAGAATAAGATGTTGAGTCTCTTGGCAATAGTACAACTAAGAACTTGAGTGATGAAAAAGTAAGTAAATAAAATACCATATGAGTTTAAATCTACAAACTGAGAAGCAGCACACTCAGTTTACATGTTACAGAACTCAATAAACCACGTTAATATTATTTTCTTAATTTCACATAACAGGTGAGCAATTTCATTGTGCACCAGCAGCAATCCTGAGGAGGTCTCTAAATGCTTTACCAATACCGTGCATTCATTTGGATCTACTTGTATAACTCTAGTGAGAGAGAACACTCATACAGTAAGTTACATAGACCAACTTCGTTACTCACAGATAGGTAACGATGGATGATAAAAGTCTAGGATTCATGGTTCACCAAGGCTCAGGAAAGTTGCCCAGGGCATCTGGAGTCTAGTCTGCACATGCCCCATGTCACACAGCAGCTGGGAGACTCTGAAAGTGTGCTCTGCTGTGGGTTTTATTCCCAGGGGTAACTTGACCCACTGGGCTAAAGCATTGCAGGGTATCCTGTTCTAGGAGGGATCAGATCAGCCTCTGGGCTGTTCCAGCCAGTTCCTCCTTATCTCAGAATGTTGTATTCCCCAGCACTTTCTATAATAATTCTGAAGAACTACAAGCAGGAAAAAGGAAAATAATTGAGTTACCAAGGTCATGAGGACTTGTCTTGCATAAGACTATGGAATTTGTTTTCAGAACACTTAAACAAGATGGCAAAACAGAAAAGCCCTTCAGATGTTAATGGTTAGTTTGGAATTCATGACGCTTCAATATTGTTTTTGGTTTTTATTTCTCCTCTTTCCTCATTATTAGAGTACATCAACAAATCAAAGTTCAGTTTGCTATTTTCTTGTAAGGAAGATGTAAGTGTCCCTGGATTTTAGATACATCTTCCATTTTTCTTCTCTATTTTCACATGCTACTACTGCAAATGACTATGTCAGATGTAAAGGTTATTTTTAAAGAATGTTACCTAAAAATATGCAAACTCTAGAAACAAGTCCAAATTTCTATTAAAAAAAAATGTCTGCCTTCCCACTGTGATTTGAGTAAAAAAAAGTGTGCCTAGTCTGCGGGAAAGTTCCATAATCAGTAGTTAAATTAATAATGAGCAATTAAATGAATGAGAAAATGATTGAATGAATATTTGAATAAATATTTTCAATGTCACATAATCCTGTCATTCAAGATTTACCCAAGTGAGAGTTGAATAATAAACTTTGCCTCCTTACTTTCACCATATATATTAAACAAGTATATTTGAATACTGATAATGACTATTGTTACATTTAATATGATGTTTTCAACATTAATGCTTTGATTCCCAAATATGTTTAGCTTTTGAATCACTTATAACTATCTTAGGGATGTTGCTTGTAATGAAGAGAAAATAAATATAGTGCAAACATTCAAGAAAAACATTGACTAGATCTGAAACACGCTATTTGTCTAGAGTGCTCCTTTCCGGTAGCATTCTATGGGTAAGGTCCTCTGCTTTAATATTTTACCTTATCTTGCTCTCTTTCATTATGCTCATGATGCCACGATGAAAATACAAAACAATTTTTTCAAAGATAAGCAAGTGTATATATGATACATACGAAGAAAGACATATAAGAAAAAAGATGGAGAAAAGGAGATGAAGAAACAAGGGCACAGAAATATGAATAATTGGAGAAATAAATGTGGATGATAGTGTGGGCAGGAATTAGTGACTATCTTCTTCTTGTAAACCCCTCAGTGACATGCACAAAATGTATGCTGTGTGAGATAGCCATAGCCAGGGGTATATCTTCTGTGCTACAAAGTGGCATGCATTCTGTCGAATGCTTAACTTTGCCTCCAAATTCTCTTTATTCATAGCCAAATAGAAAAGCCCATTCTTCCTTAACAATGCTTTGTTGATGTGTGCAGCATATATTCAAAAAACTAGTATTTTGTTTCACATTTGCATAAAAATATATCTATTTACTAAGCCATGGATTCTTGTTATGGAAGCACAAATAAATGAGGAAAGATAAATTTTATACTCAACAGAATATGTTATTTTATTTAACTTTTATTTAAAAAAGACATTTGTGTTTTCATAGCTGTTAGCTACATTATCAAAAACAATATCTACATTTATTTAGCTCTGCAAAATTAAAAAATCAGTGTGCAAATATTGCAAAATCCTTATAAGACAAAAAAATCCTGAAATTTATGCAAAAATCACACAATGAGATTTTATCTGCAAAAATAACATAATTCCAAAAAATTACCTTCTTATTTAAATAATGTATGAATATCATACTGTTGTATTTTCTGATAATGTTGCTAGGTAGATAGGGATACTGAGTTTCTTAGGGATGAAGGTGGGTGCTGTTACCTTGGTGCAATTGTCCCACCTGGGAGAAAAACAAGGGTCATCCCCGGGTTCCTGTTCTGCCCCACCCTAATCTTCTCCATACTTGGGGGAGGAGAGAACACCCTATGAATCTACCAATCAACTTAGCTCACCAGCTGCAAAAGAATGCAGAGGACTCTCTAGCCCATGGGCCAAGCAGCATAGGTACCATAGAGTCCAGAAATCGAACTAGAACAACCCGCATGTATTGTTAAGACTTAGGTCATGCAACTCCCAACTGTCTGATCAAAGTGGTTCCATAGTGACGTCTAAGGCACAGGGAGGTCCCAATCTGTGCACTATAAAACAGGATGCAGATCATAACCAACCACTCTTTGTATCCTTCCTTTTGCTCTGCCTCTACTGTGGCTATGGGTCTGGTCATCATCTGTGGCATATATTTCATGTTCTGTAATCCTGTATCTTGCTCTTGCCCTATAATCCTATCTTTGTCTCCTCGATAAATGTCATTGTCATGCTTGCCTTACTTTGATGTTTCTGGTCATTCTTCGGCCATGAGTGCACTAAGAATCCACATTTCAGACTACAATCTGACAATATCAAAGCAAAAATATCTAAGAATAATTGAAGCAACAAGTTGACTGGCTCCCATTAGCATTGGGTTGATTAGTCTCTAGGTTAATGCAAAGAAAATTTCTTATACCAAAATGTTAATATTATTTAATTAGATATTTAATAAGAAAATGAAAGGAGAGAAAATTAAATGAAAGTATTACTGAGGCATTAAAACACTGAATGAGAAAGTATATTTCAAAGTACCATTGAGGGGAGACATACATACATTTTCAAAGCAGACAAATATTTAAACTAAGAGAAAATATTTTTTATGTCATTCTGCAAAAATATATTAAGTGCAATTCATTTGTGAAGTATTATTGCAGGAACTAAAGATATAGGAATGAAATATTTTATATGCTCATGTCATTATAGAATTTATAAGTTTACTGTGATAAAAATATCAGCCCCAATTATTCTGAAGTCTTCAGAGATGTAAACTAACAACCTCTTGCAAGGAAGGACTATATCTATATCTTAAAAAAATTATCTTAAAATTTAGTTCTAAAGAAAAGATGGCTTAATAGGTCTTACACTCTTTGATGAGTTTTGGGAATTTTTGAGGATTTTTTTTTCCTTCAAAATAGAACAAAAAGCTCTTAGACTCTATTAGAGAGAATCATAGCCATATGGTTTCAAGAATTTATACTGATATTTTCTTTATATACCACATACATATTTATTTATTGCATATTTCCAATGCTAGAATTAACCACCACAAAGAGTTTTTTGTCTTGTTTAGGAAACCTAGATTGGTTTCTAGGATATATCTTACTTTTAACACATTAATTGTCATGTGAGTTGTAGGTAACTGATACTAGTTTTGAGCCTGGGGCCTCGTAAAGCATAGGTAACTCACACGTCTTTTACTTTACCCTTATGAACTATTTTTCAAGTTGCATATAACTCATGCACAGAAAACAATAAAAAGTAACACATTTTTCATTAAATTAGAAAGGTTTTGTTTTGTTTTCAAAACTTTTATTCTATTTTGTTAATAAAACACCGTGGCCCCAGAGAAAAATTTTTTTTCTAGTGTGGCAGTCAATGTGTTAATAAACACTGAGTGAATGATTAATGAATGAATGACTCCAGAGAACATCTGTTTTTCAAACAAGCACAGTGAAAATCACATATGCCACAAGTAATAACTGTTTCATTTACACATGAATATCTGATGGTTTCCATCTAGTTAATTTATTTTCAAGAACAAATATATTTGATTTACTTCCATTGATGGAGTTTTATTTTTTATTACCTGTTGTGGGGAAGGGGCATAGAGAATGATCTTAGCAGTATCACCTGCAGGACTTAGAGATAACAGAATGTTGTTCAGACAGCACTAATGTCCCAACAGCCAGTCCAACCTGCAACTTGGGATTGCCAATCCTTTGTTTCTGTATCCTTCAAGGTACTTTGCTCTTCCTACAATGTCTCTACCACAGAGATTCTTCTCACCTGGCATTTTAACTGCTACATGAAGTAAACATATTTACATATTTTTAAGCATGCTTCTTGCCTTCCGTGCCATGTACCAGTGTTTTACTTCTCAGGCTATCATTTAAGTTTTTAAGAGAAATAATTGAAATAACCAAGCACTAACTACACAAAAAAAGCAAAGAAATGAAGAAAGACAGGATGAGAGGGCAAAAGAAAAAAAAAGGAAGGAAGGAAGGAAGGGAGGAAAAGAGGGAGGAAAAGAGGGAGGGAGGGAGGAAAAAAGTAGGAGGGAGGGAGGGAGGGGAGAGGAAGAGGAAGGGAGGAAAGGAAAGACATTTTTATTTGAGAACTCACAGTAAACTTCTTACTGGCTCAATTAATTTGTGTCTATTATCTTGAGTATATGGCTCAAAACTTGGAGGCTATATAAATGAAATGAACTGCCTACATCTATTTTTTTTTCCTGAAAAAGGAGAGCTCTCAGAGCATTATTTCTTGGCAAATGTGTGCATGTAATTTTATTTTTGCTAATCTGTATGTATATTTTTCTTGAAACAATTATTTGTTGACAGTTACATGAGAAAGTAAAGTTAGAACACATGTATGAAAAGCATAGGCAGAGGGAAATTAGCATATCTGTTACATTCAATCCTTTAGTTAAGAAAGAATAAAAAGTAATATGTTTTCCTTATTACCCATTAAAGGCTTACTTCAATGTAATAAAATTATCCAAATATAATTTGAGATTATTTTGGAAGGAATAATTTTCTTAATTATTTTCTTTCCTCCACTACTAGGCTCAACAAAGAGCTGAGTTAGAAGTTACTTTGGTTCAAAGAAAAAGCTTGTTAAAAGTAAACAAATAAAAAAACTACTTGAACTTCTTTTGATAAAGTATTAAACCAGAGTTAAACATGAAATTAGGTATTATGTAGTACAAATGTATATTATTTTATGGAAAATTTAAAAATTAAATATAGTATAAACTTTGAAATGTACAGAAATCATCATTTGCAAAACAAGCTACTATAACTCTCAAGACAGATTAATGCTGTCAAATGCAGTACAATACAAATAATGTCTGTTCAAACTGTTTTAGCAGTATCTTATAAGAACCCAATGAGACCAGGCACAAAAAACCTGATTTTAACAGAATGTATTTTCAAATTCACACATTTCAAGGACTTCTGACTTGCCTGGTTTATAAATCAAAGAGTAATAGTACTAATTTCTTCCTAACTAAGCCATAAGCTTGTTTCTTGTCTTCCCTAACCTCCTCCAACTGAGACATAATTCCATGTATGTTAAAAAAAAAAACCAAAAACAAAAACTGAGCTTTGTCATTAATATATAAAATACAAAGACTAAAAAAATACATTTTAATATAATTAATATCAGATGACATTTTCCAAGTAAGAGTAGTTTATGGTAGTAATAAATCAGTTACTATAGTATAAAAATTATGAAGTAACAATTAAAAAATGCCTACTTATGATTTATACCTACATTCAATCTAATTCTACCACCACAAAGGTAATATTTAAATTTTTATGTGCATCCTCATAGTCCTTACTTTTTGTATTGTTTTCTTAATAATGACTGTCTTGTCCAAAAAAAAGCAATATACAAAACATACCAAAAATTACTTTAAACAAACAAAACTTAAAATTACATTTCAACCATTCACTAAAGAGCATTCCAGATGGTTTGCTATGCTTTTAGAAAATAGACAGGAAATAAGAATAGATGAAAGTAAGAAAGAAAAAGAAAGAAAAGTGAATCTTTGTATTCACATTTATTTTATTTTAAACCGGGTTCATAGTATAAGTGACACTTTTAATATAAACTATATTTAGTATAGTTGAATTTAAATGAAAAAAGGCAAATAAATTAAATTTTTAAAAAATGTTAATTACATGAACATGTGTTCCTCTTAAGGGACACTTCTTCCATAAAGATACCTCAAAATTTAAGGAACTTTTTAAAAAATATTGAGAGATGGAAGGGTTTTAATTATTTCCACTTGACATAGCATAACCTGTGCTGAAAGGTAAATTGAGGCACAATAAAATGTAAAAGAGTTTACTTGACCAAATAGCAATTCATGAATTGGACAGCTCCTAACTAGAAGTGGGTTGGAGCTCTGTAGAGGGTATGCAAAGGAGACGCTTTTAAATGACAGATATGGAGGTAAAGCAAAGAAAATATTTGATCGGTTACAGTTATATAGTTGTCTTTATTTGGTCTATTCAGCTAAAAATTTTCTTGTTATGTAACTGTAAGTTACTTGACAGCTTCTGATTGTTGAGCTTAAGTTTTGTTTTTCCCTAATACAGGCTTTACAAAAAATGGCCCAAGTTAAGTTCTGCTTATGCTTTTAAGTTAAGCAACGCTAAGGTTATTTTCAAGGCCTAACTGGCTTTATCGGCTCAAGGAATCTCTAGATCCCATCTCCATTTTAATTTATTTTAACACCTGCACAATCTTGTACTTTCTCACATTCCTCCTAGTTTACGTTACTGATCTACATATTTGTATTTTTACCTAAAATTCCATTACTATGTTTGTTTAGTTTTATTTCTACGTTTATTTTGTTTGGATTCTCGTGATATCTTTCTTCATTAATTGATTGGCTTAATTGTCAAAAATGTGTTTTGTTTATTTGGCTCTTTATTTCTTTTCTTTTACTAGAAGGACCTATTGGTTGTTCTCTTAATTTTTATTTTTATTGTTAATATGGTGGTGCTGTATTTTTGCACTTGAATGACAACTTACTCGAACATATGGGTCTTAAGTACCATTTAACCTTTTATTGCCCCCAGAACTCTGTAGTTATTATGCTACTATCCTCCATCATTGAACACTTCTGTGGGTAAATCTGAGGCTACGCTGACATTTCCTCCTTGTATGTAACTTTCTTGCCATCACTGTATGCCAGAGAATACTGAATTCTTCAATTTCAGTTACACTGCCCGGCTATTTCTTTGGGCAAGTTGTTCTGCACCATTTATTTCTGGAACACTGTGTATTCTGTTGTTCTGCAGATACATTTAAAAATTTATTTCAGGGAAATTTTCATCAATTTCTGATGAATAATTTTCCTTAATTCTATTGAATTCGTTACATCACAGATGAAAGTTACTCTCATGTTAATACATCTTTGTTTTCTTCATTTATTGTGATTCATCTAATTGCTTTGATCTGGGTCTTTTTCTTCTGCATTCACATAATTTTAATAGGTATTTTCTCCACTGTGTCGGTGATTCCATTTTCAGCCACATCTGCTCTGTTTTGTATTTAGAATGCATTTATTATTTCTGTATTATTGTAATTTTATTTCTCAATTTGTTTCCACAGCTTTCCAGTCCCCATTTTCATCTTACTGTGTTTTATTATCATCTGGTCTTTATATTCTTATTTCATAAATTAGTGCTTTTATTAAGTACTTACAAATCACTCGTGGAGAATTTACTTCTATCATTCGATAATGATCTAATCTAGGCTAAGATAGTCACTTATCTTTTGCAAATTATGTTCTTTAATTTGCTTATTTTAAAATGATGTTTACATACTTGTTAAAAAACTTTCATCTTCCTAACATGATTTTTTTAATAGAAATTGGGAGACTATTCCTATTTTTTTTTTTTGCCTCTTTACTTAAATTTAGGCTTTTTTTTTCCATCAAAAACTGCAGCTTTGTTGACTTTGTGTTGGCTGAGTGTGTGAGTGAAAAAGAAGTTCTTAGCTTTGTGCAGGCTTTCCCAACATAACTGGTTCCTAGAGTATTATATATTATATAGTGTTTTGCTTAAAGTCATTCAAAATAGTAT
>CAUYRT010036724.1:0-126187 GCA_963574885.1 Lepilemur ruficaudatus
TCTCCCTGCTTAGATGCAGGAACTGTACTGGTTACTGCCAAGGAAAATACTGCATTGAATCCAAAGTGTTTCTAGAGAGAAGGAAGTAACTTTTTAAAAGTAGAAGTTTGGGAAAATATATAGAAAAAAAATTAGCCGGGCATGGTGGCACATGCGTGTAGTCCCAGCTACTTGGGAGGCTGAGGCAGGAGGATCGCTTGAGCCCAGGAGTTTGAGATTGCTGTGAGCTAGGCTGACACCATGGCACTCACTCTAGCCCGGGCAACAGAGTGAGACTCTGTCTCAAAAAATAAATAAATACATACATACATACATACACAAAAGTAGAAGTTTGGGGATACTGCTCCTTCCCTCCTCCTTTTATTTTTTAGTTTAGATATACTATACATAAATAAAGTACACAAATTGTAAGTATGTAGTTCAATGAATTTTTATATATGTATGTATTCAGGTAACCGCCACCCAGATAAAAATGTAGAATTTTCTAGGATCGCAGCAAGCTTCCTCATGCTCATTCCCCAAGTTGATGGCATGCCACCACCCCCTCCACAGTCACACCATTCTCACCTCTACAGTCACAGATAATTTTTGCCTGTTCTTGATGGAATTCGCCTACGTCTAATCATGTATTCTTTTATGTCTAGCTACTTTTATTCAACATTGCCATGAGATTCATCTATGCTGTGTGTAGCAGTAGTCTGTTTCTTTTGTTAAAAATTATTATATAGTACTTCATTGTATGAATATGCCACTATTTTTCTCTTCTACTATTGATGCCAACTGGGTTATTTTTAACTTGGGGATGTTAGGATTAGTAATGTGATCCTTGGTCCAGTTATGTACACTGCGACTATCTTCTCTTAGACTGTCTTGCCTTTTCACTTTCTTAATGTTATTCTTGATGAAGAGGAGCTATTAATTTTAATGAAGTTCAATGTATTAATTATTTTCTTTATGACTATTGCATTTTGTGTTCTGTTTAAGAAAGCCTTGCTTACCCCAAGGGCATGAAGGTTTTTTCTTATGTATCCTTCCAGGAGCTTTTTTATTGTTGCTGTTTTGAGTTTCATATTTAGGTTTATAATCACTTTCTATTTAATTTTCATCTATCATGCAAGGTAGAGGTGAAGATTCATGTGTTTTTTATATGGATATCCAGTTGATCTGGTACCACTTGCTGACAAGACCATATTTCTCCGAATGGATTGCAGTAACGCAATTCATTGGCCATATAAATGTCGGTCTGTTTCTGGACTGTGTTCTATCCATTATGTATTTGTTTTTATGCTAACACCAATAGCAAGCTATTTTAATTATTGTCATAATTTGTTTTGTGCTGCTATAACAGAATACCTGAGACTGGGTAATTTATAAAGAACAGAAATTTATTTCTTACAGTTCTGGAGGCTGGGAAGTCCAAGGTCAAGGGGGCTGCATCTGGCAAGGGCCATCCTGCTGCATCATCCCATCTCAGAAGGGCAAGAGAGCACTCACCAGAAAGAGAGGGGAAGGGGACAAACTCATCCTTTTATCAGAGACCCATTCCCATGATAACTGACCTTAATCCATCCATGAGGGCAGAGCCTTCATGACCTGATCACTTCTTAAAGATCCTGCTTCACAATACTATCACACTGGTAATAAATTTTCCAATACATGAATTTTGGGAGACACACTCAAACCATAGCAATTATCATATCTTTATAGTAGCCTCAGTATCTGGTATTGCAAGCTTCCTATTCTGTTTTTCTTTTCTAAGATTGTTACAGCTATTTTAGGTCCTTTTCCTTTCCAAATGAATCTGGAATCAACTTGTCAACTTCCACAACAAAACTCAGAAAATTTTTATTGTCATTGCATTGACTCTATAGATCATTTGGGGGAGACCTGACATTTTAACTACGTTGAAACATTCAACTGACATGGTACTATCTCCATTTATTTGGTTCCTCAATGTCTCTTGATGAGGTGCTATAGTTTTTAGTGTAGAGATCTTGTGCATCTTTCATTAGATTTTTCTATTTTTGTTTCTATAAGTGGCATTGTTTTAAATTTCATTTTCTAATTTTTGTTGCTAATATGTAGAAATACAGCTTTTAAAATATTGACCTTGTATGCAGTGACCTTTCTAAATTCTCTTATTAATTTTCCTGGTTTCCTGTAGATTCTTTTCTATGTATACAATGATGTCATTTGCAAATAATGATGACCTTATTTCTTTCCTTCCAATTTTTATACTTTTTAATTCCTTGTTTTTGTTTTATTAAACTGCCTAGAATATCCAATACAATGTTGTGTGTAGAAGAGGTGAGAGTGGACAACATTTCTTGTTCCTTGTCTCAAAAGGAAAGCAATAACTTATAATTAAATAACATACTAGCTGTAAGTGTTCCATAGATACCTTTACTAGTTTAAGAATGTTTACCTCTTCCTAGTTTTATGAAAGTTTTTTAAAAAATCATAAACAGATGTTGAATTTTAGATTTTTTTCTATATTTATTGGGATTTTTTTTCTCTTTTATTTGGACAATATGATGAATTCTATCACTTTTTGATTGTTAAACCAAACTTGTGCTCATACAATGAATCCACCTCGGTCATGATGAACTTTTTAAAAACGACTGGATTTGATCTGCTAACATTTGAAGCTCTTTGCACCTGTGTTTTAGAGTGGTGGCTCTGGTAATGTTGTGTGCATGCTGGGTGCTCAGGAATGGTCGGATTAGAAACTCCCCATCGTACACGGGTCAGACCCTGAGGTCATTGCTGTGAGGGCTTCATCGAGGCTTGGATTCTGTCACTCCCATCTGCTCCATCACTCCTCAAGGGGCAGTTCAGGAATGGGACCACTTTAATGCTAGGCCAAGCAGAATGTGCTCAAACCTGGCAGAGAGCAAGATCAGAATTACACTGGGGTAATGCCAATCCCATGACCTAGTGGTACCCTGGAGACAGCTCACACTGGCCTGCAGCAGCTGATGGTTAAAACTTCAGGAATTTTTCAAGCTGCTTATTGATTATAGTCATTATTCAAAATTATATTTTGTAAACTTATAATTAAATGCATTAAAAACAAATGTAATAAATACTCAAAATGCATCCCTTTTAATTTATTTTGCACATTTCACTATTATCTTTGCTCTGCAGGTACTTTACCTCCATTGTGCTTGGCTGGTGGCTGTGATGGTTGGCTAATGATCATCTCTTCCCAACTCTGCATTCAGTGACATCATGTTGGAGATTGAAATTGGCTGTGGTGGGAGTATTTACCTTATGAAAAACAGCAAACACTACAAATCGGGGCTTTTTATTCACCCCCCGAGAGCTGGTTGTTAAACATTCACAAGCACACCACTGTAGCCACCCAGCCATCTGCTCTCTGCTCCTCTTCTCTGCTAAGCATGCATCTGGAATACCTGATATTTACCAGCTTACCTGTTCGTGTACCCTTCCTACTAGAGTATAAGCTCCGCGAGGGAGATTGTTAATTGTAGTTTCATTGTAGTATCCTCAGCATCGACAGCAGTGGCCGGCACGTGGCCGGCCCTTAATACATGTATATTGAGAACAAGTGAATAAACGTATTAGAAGTATCCTCACGTCTTCCCTTGCCTAACTGCTGCATGCTCCGAGTCCTTAAACCATGGACTTGGCCCCTTTGCACTGGCTCTGTTTCCCAGCCCCTACTCCCGTGGCCTTCATGCAGGCCCTCCTTCTCTCCCTGGAACCAAAGGCCTTTTCCTCAATTTCCCCGCCTCTGCTCTTGCCTGCTCGCTATCACAGACCTTCCAGGAAGCCTGTAGAAAAACACAAACTGGACCTCATTATTTCAGCTTCAACTTCTCTGTGACTCCGGCAACAGCATTTAAAAACTCTAGCTCCAGGCCCTGGACCTGCCTCTTCTTGTCATACAGTTGGTTGTGCTTTGGGAAGAATGTGATTTTGATGGTAGCCTAAGGCGCCTGGGAGATGCTCTAGGTGTTTTGCATCTGATGTTCAGCGAGGAAAGGTACTGGAGTGGGGCTCAAAAGCCACCCCCTGCCCACATTTGAAACAAATTAGCTTTAATCTATTTATTCCACTCACGTCTTGCATTTTTGCAATTTTGTTCGTTTACCTTATAGGTAAAGTCTGTTGAGTATATTCTTCTCTCAACATCCATATATCTGCTATCCCTCCTTCTCCTCCCTACTCTGTGCATAAGAACCTGACCTCTGTGGACTATGCCAGTCAGGTCCCTTTGTCTGCTGTGCTCCCAAGGGAGCCTGTGGGAGGAACTGACCTGGATGAGAGGAGGGACAGGAGACAAGTGGGAATATTTGTGTCCTGGCTCTGTCCTTGCAGGCTGTGGCTGGCAATGGCTGTGTTCCTCCATCTAAGGCCACGACTCCTGTTGGATGGCTCTCTCTTACAGCTACCGTTTTCCTTCCCCAAGTCCTGCTTCCCTTCCTTTGCACCTAGGGATGGTGGCTATGTTCCTTCCCCAGCGTTGCAAGCCCAGGGTTCCTTACCCTCAGCTGCTGGTTTCCCTGAACTCGGCCCCCACCTCTGTAAGTAGTCCTGTTATGGTTAAGCTCTCTTCAGTCTATAGTGTCAGTGTGCTAGCTGCTTCCTCCTAGCACTCTGACCCCTACTGCTATGGGCTGAATGTGTCCCTCCAAAATCCTAACCCCTAATGAGATAGTATTAGGAGGTGAGACCTTTGGGAAGTGATTAGGTAGTGAGGGTGGAGCCTCATGAATAGGATGAGTGCCCTCCTAAAAGAGACCCCGGAGAGCTCTCTTGCTCTCCCCCACGTGAGGGTACAAGGAGAAATCAGCCGTCAGCAGCCTGGAAGAGAGTCTTCATCAGAACGTGACCGTGCTGGCACCCTGATCTTGGACTTCCAGCCTCCAGAACTGGGACAAATATTTAAATTTCTGTGTATAAGCCACCCACTCTGTGGTACTTTGTCACAGCAGTCTGAACTAAGACACTGGGACAAATATTTAAATTTCTGTGTATAAGCCACCCACTCTGTGGTACTTTGTCACAGCAGTCTGAACTAAGACACACCCCAAGCCCTTGTTCCTGAGTGTGACTTACAAGGAAGGCCCCCATCACTGCGCCCTCCCACATGTGGCTTGTCCTCTGTCCCCTGGACTCCTCAGCACTCCCACCACACCCTGGGCCCTGCGCACCTCCAGCATCCTGCTGTGCCTTCTCTCCTGTGGCCCTGCTCATGCTGTCAGCAGGCAGGTGAAACGGCATCCACCTGTTTTCACGTCAGGTGTGGGGTGCCCTTGGGCCTGGCACAGAGCTTGGTACAGAGCCATTTGTTGCATCAAAGTGGTGACTAAGAGGCAACTCTTTTCTTCAGATTCTATCCCTGTGCAGTGAATCATCAGCGCATCTCTAGGATGGAAAAATCCGCAGGCGCAGGGACAGTAGGGACAGTGCTATCAGGCCTCTGGTGCGGGTTGGAAGAATGAGAGATACCTTGACCTGCTCCTCCTATGTGGGCTGCCTGGCTGGGCACTCCACAGCAGCAGGGCTGCTCCTAGGAAAAAAGCCCTGCTTGTTGGGTGGGCAAAACAGGTGGGGACACTGCCACCACCAGGCCAGGGTTGGCTTGTCACTGACTTACATTACTCCAAAATCCATCAGAGAAGTGGAGGGGGGCATGATTACTATTGACAAACCTGTTACCTGGATTAAGAAAGCCAGGTTTGGAAATACTAGGAACCAAACCACTCTTATAGCCAGATCTCACTGTCTCAAATTCTTCTATTCAAAATAGTACAATCAAGATCAAACCAAATTCAGTCTGCTCTTTGCTTATTGTTCTAAGGTTATTCTGATTGCTTATGACAGTGCTTTCTGGGACGTTCTCCATGCACCATGGGCCTCCCAGGTCCGGGAGTGGGGTGCGGGCTGGAATCCATTTGCCAAGAATTGTGCAGCATCAGGGCAGAAGTGGCTGGTCCCTCCTCCCCTGCTCTCGAGAGCAGCCAGCTCAGCAGCATGGGAAAGAGGGAAGAAGGGGTGGGGAGGACTCTCTGGCTTTGGACTTGACCCCTGGGAGGGCGGGGGCTCATTCTCTGGTGCAGGATGCACATTCTCACCAACATCAACCACCTCTTCACTGAGACAGCTTATTACTCAGCCCTGGTTACATGCTAGAATCGCCCGGGGAAGGGGGGGGAATTTAAAAGCTGTCAGGCCCAGCCCTGCCCACAGAGGTCCTGATTTAATTGGTCTGGGGCAGGGCCAGGCACTGTGACTTTTTACCAAGTTCCTCAAGGGGTTCCAATGTGCAGCCCAGCTGTCTAATCACACCACACAGCTCATTAGAAAGAGGGCCCTAGAATCCTTGTCCTTGTCCTCTAGGAGTTCACTGTGTAAGCAGGGACACACGGGGACACACAGGTTATCTCTGGTGTCTGAGTAAGATCCTGGGTGTCTGTGAGCCCCTTGAACAGCGGTGGCTGAGGCTGTGAGATACTTCAAAGCCAAGTGCAGGACTAGCAGGCTCTCCCCTCGCTTGGTCGTGTGTGTGTCTGTGTGTGTGTGTGTGTGTGTGTATTACCCATGATGTGCACTATACAGTCTAGAGAAGCAAACTCCCAGAAGCCTTGACCCAGACCCAAAGAGTGACGCCCCTGTGGGCGGCCGGCCATGAGAGGTCTGGTGCTGTGGGAGGGTGAACATAGGGCTGGACCTCAGAACAGAGGGGTCTTCTCAAGGGGCCATCACTACGCGACTTGGCCAACCTCACCATGAAGGAATGTGTGCCGGTTTTTACATCTCCCTATTTTTCAAGGGAAGTCTCAAATCTGGACTTTTCTGTTAAGTTATTTTATTTTATTTTTTGTGTGGGGCTCAATCTTATTAAAACATACAGTAGGACCACAAAACATATCTGTAGGCTGGAATGGGATCCGGTCCCCCATAACTAGAAGGGAGGGCAGACCGATTTCTTGTTTGGGGATTTCCACTCCTTGCCAGGACCTGAAGAGTAATGCCACGTGGCCCCTGTCCACCCACCTTGGCATGCACGTGCCTCCTGTTCTGAGGCTGTGGCTGACCAAGGTACTGGGGAATGAGGACTCTGCCCCGGCACAAATCAATTGTCATGTAACCGGATCACTGGCTACCTGCAGCCACTTGTGCTATAACTTGGGAGGTGATGAAAGGTGGCCCATAGAGGAGCCGGCTGCTAGTGCAGAGGATGGGGCAGGAGAGCAAGGGAAAGTAGATGGCTTTGTCTACACAGTGGGACTGTCAGATGGGGTGCCCAGTGGGGATGTGATCTGCAGGGGAAGGTGCCCACCCTGTGCTCTATTTGTAGACAATTACAAAGCGATTACTGGGACTGTTTCAGCACCTGCCCCTGCCGGCGGCGGCTCATAGAGAAGGAGGCGGAACCTCAGAGACTGTGCCGAGCATGGGAGGGGCTGGGCTGGGCACTGGCCCTGGGGTTCGTGAGGCTCCCAGGTGTCTGCCAGGGGAAGGCCCTGGGTCACGTGTTCGTGTATGCACACGGGGAGCACAATTCCATGGGAAACCTAGGGGTAAGTGTGGCTGAGGTACACAGGCACACTGAGCTGGAGCATGGGCAGAGTGGCAGCACTAGGGCTCCCCGAGCTCAGTGAGCCTCCACATTGAGGAGGTTGAGAGAGCAGAAGTCCCCTAACTCAAAGGTGCACCTCCGCCCCTGTCATTTTTTCAGGACTCAGTATTTCCCCAGAGGCCCTCCACGATCACCCTCTACCCCGCTTGTGTCCTTCCCCTGACATCATCTCCTTTCTTTGCTTGTGTGCTGTCTGTCTCCTCCTTAGCATGTGAGCTCCGAAAGGGCAGGGCCAGAGCTCCTCATTCTTGTTCCCAGGACAGTGCTGGGTGCATGTCAATGCCTGATAAATACCTGAGAAAAGACAGAGGCAATGAACGTGCAAGAGACGCAGGAGGCCCCAGGGCCAGGGGCTTGGCTCTGGGAGGGCTTTGCACCTCACTTTGGACTTTCCTTGCGGTTTCCCATGGGCATTCCCATTACTGGGGGCGTTTCCACCCACACCTCCACCTTTGCGGGCCTCGGGCCTACGCTGAGCCCATGGTCTGGTCCAGGGCTGTGGCAGGGAAGGAGGAGGAGCACCTTGACTGCTGGGCAGACAAGCCACAGGGCAGAGGGGCCGCAGTCCAGTGCTCACGGAGGGTCCTTGGGCCAGACGCGAGGAGCTGAGTGCTCAGAGCAGGCAGAGATTGTGGCGTGGTTAAGGAAGGCATCCTGGAGGAGGGCCAATCTAAGCCAGATCCTGGAGAGGGTGGAGTGAGGATGGGGAGGCAAGGTTAGGGTGAGGGAAACTGCAGACCCAAGGCAAGACGGATGCATCCACGCTGGAAAGCGGGCGCCGAGACGGGGACCCCACGAGTTGGGGGAGGAAGGGTGCTCAGTCACTGGCTGCCTGGTCCAGCTCCCACACTGTGCAGAGGAAGTGACTTACCCAACGTCACAGCAAGTGAGTGATGAAGCTGGGACTCAAACCCAGTCCTGCTAACCCCAAAGCCTGAGGCCGTGTCTCTGCAGGAAGCTAGCTGCCTCCTGCAACCAAAGTGTTGAAAGCTGCCTGAGGCTGAGCCCAGCCCTGAGGTCAGAGCAGGTAAAGGGAAAGAACACTAGTCCTGGGCCAGGTGCCACAAGTCTGATTCTTTTGGTTGTCATAAGGAAGATTGTCTCCCTTAAAATAGCAGGTCTAGAGAGTGCCTCTTCCTCTGGGAAGCTGTCCTTACATACCCTGTCCTTCTCCACCCCCTTTATGAGCTCCTTCTGACTTTATTATGCTGCACTATAAATATCTTTGGGGGTTGGCATGGTAAGTGTTGGTGGCCAGTATTGCTGAGTGTACGTGGTATCAGTCCTGACCAGACCCTGCCCCGAGTCTGACTCCTGAACTGCTACCTGGCCGGAGCCTGGCCTTGCCTCACACTCGCCCTTTAGCAATGCACACTGCTCCTTGGTGACAGCATGCATTCGCCACAGCCACATCTGGCCCTACCTCCAGGCCCACTAGGAAACTGGTGCCCCATGAGGTTTGCCCCGCCTGGCCTTGAGCCCCAGTACAGAGCCACCCCTGGGTCATCGTGGCCCTGGCATCAGGAACTTGAGCTCTCTTCCTACCATTAAGGCCAATTTTACATGGACCCAGGATCCGGGCACATTCTCTCTCCCAGGGCAGGCCTTTGCAAATAGGGGGGTTTGGGTTCAAGCAGGGCCCACAAAGCAGAAGAGACAAGAAGTGTCTGGAGGGGGGTTCACGTGCCTGGTTTCTGATAGACCGGCCAGGTTGGTGGAAGCAACTCCCCCAGCCCCTCCCCAAAGAGCATTTACTACACAGCTGAAGGACTGAATGACAAACTTTATTAGAAACGCTCCTCATTCATCAGTCAAATTCACATTAAAGTCGGTGGGGGCAGGGGAGGCAGTGCCATCTGGGGCTCTGATATCTCACTGCTGTGACAATTTTCAGTTAAAAATGAGTCTGGCTAGAGACGGTCCAAAACATACAAGAGATGCCAAATGGTAGCAGCAGTGGTGGCGGCGGCAGCGGCAACAGTCCCGTGAGAGGACCAGGCTCGGAGTGGGCAGAGAATGTGTCCCACACCCCCCCTTCCAGTCACAAGGCTACGCCCACGGACCCCAAGCTGATAAATAAACAGCACATCACACACACATTGCAAACAGGAAACAAACTCGTGGAAGTCTCCTAAAGTGAAAAAATAATTCACTCAAATAAAGCTTTGTGACAGCCAAGCTGCACCCTGAATGGACGGCTGCCCAGAGACCCTCGACACTCCAGGAAGGCTCCCCAGCCAGAGGACATCACCAGGCTTGGGTGTCACAATGCCCCTAGTTCCCCCATTAGCACCTTTGGACTAAGTACTGTCCTCTCCACACTCTTCTTTTAAAATGAAAATGCTACTTAAAATGATAACAAGGATGCCCTGTCCCTGGAGCGAGTCAGAGGCACTCAGACCCATCTTCCCTGAAAAGAGGTGTCTGGGGCGTCCAGCGAGCCGAGGGAGGGTGGCCAGGAGGGAGGGCACGTGGAAAGGGGCAAGTAAACAACGTTCAGAGAGGTAAGCAGAAGTATCTGCGCATTGCTTTGTCCACGTGCCAATTCTGTGGTTGGGCATCCTGGGAACAGTCTCTTCAAGTGGCACAAAGTCCCAAAATGTCATGGCAATCCTGCCGCCCTGGGCAGGCTGGGGGCTGGGAGGAGCGTGGCACCAAGCTGCTCTCATCATTCATTATTCAGAGGCAATTTTCCCCCGGCCCTGTCTGCGACGGGGCCCACGGTAGAAAGTCTCCTGCCTGAATGTTTTATTCATTCTCTTGAATAAGGAAACAGGCTCTCTGATCAATACGGTGGCGCTGTGTCCTGGTCGGCGGGCAGGATTTCCAGGTGCAGGCTCCAGGCTCCAGGCTCCAGGTTCTTTATGGCTCCCAAGGAGGTGTCTGAATTGGGAGGACTGCTCTGAAGGCAGCAAGTACTGCTGGCAACAGATATTTCGTTTCCAAAGTTGGTACCATGTCCTGGCCTTTCAGAGAACTGAAATGTCCTGGGGAACCAGGGCGAGGGGAGAACACTTCCTCAATGTGTCACGTGACCATGACTTTCAGACGGGTGGTGTGGCCCTGCAGGACGTGTCCACGCTGCCCTTTGGTGTACGGGATCACTGGTACTGCAGATAGTTTTTGAGAGACTGAGGCAGAGGCAAGGAGCTGATGTCCTGCAGGCGCTGGCGGCCCAGGGCGGAGCGGACCGATCTTCGGCACAGGTCCATCAGCGGCAGAGGCTCAGCTGCAGTGACAGGGAAAAGGGACATGGTTAGGGTCTGCCCCACACCTGCCTGGCAACTTCTCCCCACCGTCCCCACCGCCCACTGCCCACCCGCCCGCTCCGCTGAGCTGACCTCAGGGTCCAGGCGGCTTCCCCTCTGAGAAGCCTTCTTTGCTTACAGGAGCTGAAGGCCTAGAGTAGTGTTTTTATTAGACTGAGGAATGCAACCAGCGAGACTAAAGAATCAGGAATCAAATGAAAGGGTGGTGACCAGCAATTTTTTTTTTTTTTAAAGAAAGAAAGAGAAAACGGGAGCAATGCCTATAGCAAGGATAAATATTGTTTCATGAAAGCTTTGTCCCTGATGTACGTGTTTAGTGTGTCTCGATGTAAAAGGTACTTCTCACGGCGGGTCACGATCAAAAACATTTGAAAGCTGCTGGCTTCCGGTGGATCTGCAGAGGGGCGTCCTCTCTGAAACAGGCTAGATTCTGAGAGGATGTTTGAAATGCCTTTGAACCCTCAAATTTCCCCTGCATCTCTCTTTGATGGTCAGCAGAGGGACACATTTTCTTCCAACACCCAGTTCTGTAAAAATTCGTAAATTGAAATCTATAAGCAATGGAACCTCTGGACATAGGACCAGTTAAGCCGAGTTTAACTAGGTTTATTGCCAATACCCTCATTAAGCTCTTAATTCTCTTCCAGGACCTCTGATTGGTCCTGGGAATACAGAGATAACTAAAACAGGGCCAGACGCAGCTCTGGAAGTGGAGTAGGGCTCGTGGTCTGGGATTTTTAAATAGGAGAATAATTTTAATAGAGTGTAATATATGCAGTGATTCCTAAAGGCACAGGGACAGAAACTGGGCAGTTCCTATATGGAGGAGCTGTTTAAAAGCTTCAGTCTGGGGGATGGACACACTTGAAGCTCTGACTTGGGTGAGGCAAAGGCAATATATGTAATCTAAACATTTGTACCCTCATAATATGGTGAAATAAAAAAATAAACTAAAAATAACAAAAAGAAAGCACGTCTGAATGGGGTTTTGAAGGGTGAATAGGAGTTTGAAGGGCACATGAGGGTGGAGTGAGTATTCTAGGCAGAGATAACAAGCAAAGGCACAGAATATAAAATAGGGCAGGCTGGGAGGTTTGCAGGAAGAGGAATAGTGCTGGTCAGCTGGCATCAGCTGGACCGGGAAGGAAGATGATGGCGGTCACGTGTCATCTTGTATGGCCTGTATGGGCCTGGTATTCCCAAGCCACCAGGAACATGCAGGAAGCCTGAATCTGCATCTTAACACTTTTGTGGTAACAGAACAAATGATATTTTAAAAGTACTCTATAATGTACTAAGATACAATAACACCATACGTGCTAAATACTAACAAACCAGTTGTGACAAGAATAATAGCTCAAGATATAGGAATGTGGTCAAGTGTGTGTTTTACAGAAATTTTCATTAACCAGAGCTGCAGAGTTAATAAGGGTAGACATCAAAATTACAATGGGACTTGGCACATGCTTCAGACGCCAGGCACAAAGCACGCCCAGCTCTCCCCGACTGAGCCCCACTGAGGCTATCTGCATGAAGTGTTAGTGGCTTCAAACACTTTCACTCCGTATCTTTTTTTTTTAAAGATTTTATTGTGTAATTCCATTGACATGAAATGTCCAGAATAGGTAGATATACAGAGACTGTATATTGATCCTCACACAGAATGAGCTTGCCCAGGGGAAGCCCGGCCATGCCCCACCTTCCAGGCCCAGAAGGCCAACTGCTCAGCGCCACCCCAGCCAGGGCACCACTGTGCCCAGACCAGCACTTGACCCCCTCCCTCAGGGTGTCCTCATCTCTCCTCCAGCAATACTCTATATGCAGCTTTCCTGCTCCCTGTGCCCCACCTTGCAGCAGGAAAACAGAGCTGTTAAAGTTTGGCAATCATTGCCAGACCTTAAGACATTTCTTAATCGTGTTAGTGTTCTAGGCCCAGAGTAGGGCCTCAGTGCCCAAATGCATAGCCTTGTCAGCAAACCCAGCTCCCTGTGTGTTCCCTGCTAAATCGGGTGATGAAGGGGAAAAGGGAAGAGTGCCTTTCATCTTCATCTCTCTGCCATCATTGAAATCAATCTAGAGCCTAAATTCCAAAGGAAGAAACAGGGCTGGAGTTCAGAGAACGCTGATAGCTCCATATGTGAAATATAAATCATCTCCCCTAATTTCTGAGGGAACTTTAAACAGAGGATCCCAAATGCCCTGAGCTCCTGTCCTGGCTGTGGAACTTGAAGAGCTCCGAGAACGTCTGGTGTCGGCTGGGCCCATCCCCCAACTCCTCTTTCTCACCCCCTTGGCTTTGGGACCTTTCTACGAACAAAGCTTGGAACTGATCACCAGATGGGAAGGAAAACAGAAGCTTCCATCACAAGAGCTATTCTCAGAAATACTTTTCAACTAAAGATAAAATTGAAAAAGAATCACTGTTCACAAAGGTGAATATCCAAATAGCCAGTAAACATGAAAAAGTGCTCAAATTCATGAATCACGGGGAAGTACAAATTGATACCACAATACTATATGACAACCAGAATGACTAAAATAAAAAAGATAGTATCAAGTGTGGGTGAGGATATGGAGCCACTGGAACTCTCACAAAGCTTCGAGTGGGAATGTGAACTGACACAACCACTTTGAAGCACCGGGCATGTCCACTGAAGCTGAATCTCCTGGGTGAACTCCTAACAGAAAGGCATACATACGCTCACCAAAATGCACATGCACAAACCCTCAAAGAAGCATTACTTGTAATAGCACCAAACCAGAAGCAACAATTCCATGGTCCATCAGCAGTGGAATGTAAAATAAATTGTGTATCTTCATATAGTAGAACGCCAATCATTCATGAGAATGCAGGGACCACAACTACATGTGAAATCATGGATGGCTCTCTCAAACATAACTTTGAATGACGGAAAACTACATTTTGTGTGACTCCCTCTGTATAGAGTTCAAAGCGGGGGGCTGAAGTTAGGGCAGCAGTGACCCTAGGGGAGTGATGATGGGGAGGGAGGATGGGGGGCACCCTGAGTGAGCCACAGAACCTGGCAGGGATTCTGTTTTGTTATCAAAAACAAGTAAACAAGTTTTGGAGTAAAAAAAATAAATAAATCACTGACAGTCAGGAGTACTCAGCTCCCCGGTGGGATATAGCACAAGCCAAGCATCTGCCTACCAGCCCTAATGGGGCAAAGTGGAGAGAAGAGGATTCTTGGGATCCTAGCTCCCACTTCTTGGAGCCACATTTTTCTCATCTGTGAAATAGGAAGAGCAATATCTCCTCCTGCGGGCTGTTGTGATGATGGTTTGGTATGACAGGCCACTTGCCTTAAAGATGCTCTCTCTAAAGTATGTTTTATTTCAGGCCATCAGCCCAAGAGGTACCTTTAAAAATAGTCACAATTTACTTATTGTGGTTCTAAAAATGTCTCAGTGCATCATTCTAATTGACAACAATGTTCTGCTCTTGATGAAGATTTATTAGAGCCAGGGCTGGATGTCTGGTTCTGTGCTAAAAATATCACAAGACAATCGTTTCAAAAGTTCTCCGGTAACCTGAATTTTCCTTAATTCTCCATGACTAACCTCCCGCACGACCCTGAGTGAGCCACAGAACCTCGCAGGGACTCTGTTTTGCTGTAAATAAAATGGGGAAGTTAGCTCATCTGGTTATGTTGGTCTGCGTCGGGGATGGAGATGGGTGGAGATCTGGGCACAGGGATTGTGGCTTAAGCTGCTTCCTGGGCCCTCTGAAGACTTCCCTGCCTGAGGTGGGGATATGCCAGCAAGTGAGTCGCCACCCTACCCCAATTTCCATTTATATTTTGAGAAAAGGCCAACGTTTCAAGGTTAAGAGGTAAAATTCTCTTGTAATTTCAGATGATGGTCAGCAGATGGGAGAGGGTTTGAGTGACAGCCTTGATATCTAAACTTAAGTAGACCTGGGCACTCTGTTTTCAGAAAAAGAAACGAGGAGACACACACATGTGGGAGCACACACACACTCTGTGTCAGACACTGTGCTAATCCTTATCCATAGATTATGGTTCTGGTGTCTGAAGACTCAGAGAATTGCTTTCATGCCTCTGAGCCCCACCGCATGCTGCTCCTTTTGCCTAAAACACCCTTCCCTGTACTTCCTGCCTGGAACATGTCTCATTTTTCAGGACTCAAATCAAGTGTCACCTGTTCCCCAATGACTTGGCTCCTCTGACCTCTGGGTCTGTACCTGTCAGGTGTCAAGCCACTTAGTGAATTACGAAATGCAGAAGTGTCTCATTACCTGCAGTAATGCTGCTTCTAAAACACAGCATCCCTGAACCAAATGGCTCTGTCATGGCCAATGGAGAGCTCAGCTCACGTCTAGAAGGCGTTTGGAATGTGGAGAGCTTTCTGTTGACAAGCTTCACTGTTTCCCTAGCAAAAAGCATTGTGGCTACAGCTGGGACACAAGCAGCGTCTTCAGATGAACTCTGTACCAACATGCGTCATTGGTACAGATGGTCCCCACAGCCCAGGTGAGGCGCTCATTTTTCCTTGGGATAGAGAGCTATCAAGTTACTCCATGTGCACAGAGGAATGTTGCACAGGAAAATACTCCTAAATAATGCATGGCCTTCCCTAGCAACGCTGCAGAGCAAGGATGTGAGAAACCTCCAAAGGGGACAACCCAGAACAGGGATTGCTTGAAAAATTCCATCTGAATGTTTCCACTGGACTGTGTGGGCTGTTGGAAAGACAGACACTGCGTGCTCAAAAGAGCGGCCTGGGCTCACGCATGTGAGTGTGCATGCGTGCCTGTGCACGAGGACATAACAGTGCTGGAAAACAAGAGAGGCAGTCAGCAGGCTGGACTTTAGGGAATTCCAGGAGGACAGGCAGCAGGTGTGATAGGATGGTGCAGAAATCAAGCAGAGAGCCTGGTAGCCCTGTACACCAGGGGCAAGTATGGCTCTCACCAAAGGAGCCCTGGAGAAGCCCAAGTTCCATGGAGCAAACATGGGGGTAATCCTCAAAGAACTGTGATCCCACACTTGGGACAGTTGTGTTTTCACTTCTGCCCCAGCTGAAGCCTGAGCCTGCTCTTTGTGTGAGGTGAACGGCCTTTGGAGGAGGCTCCTGGTTGGTGTTGAGGTCCAGGAGAGAGGCCGAGTGGAGCATGAGAGACCCTTCTCCCCGGCAGAGGTGGGTGTGATTGGTGGGAAGGAAAGACACTTCCACTTAGATGAAGAACCCGAGGGTCTGGTCTGCCCACCAGCTCCCTGCCTCAGAAACTGACAGGAAAGTGTGTTGGGCACAATACCCTCACCCAAAGAACCCTCCTAGTCCTCCAGGCAAAGGGGGGCTACACTGTTGCAGAACACACAGCAGCTGCCTTTTCAAATGTGTTCGGTGACTCAGAGAGAAGAGCCTCTACCCACCTAGTCTGAAAGTCATTCAAGGAGGTACTCCAGCAGAATGAAAAAGGAACCCAAGAAACAGGACGGCACCTGCTTCCAGAAAAAGAGGAAGGTAAATGGAACACTGAAGAGAAGGAAGGTAGAATGGGACCATATGAAGATCCATTGGATCTTGATGCTTAGAAGGACCTCCTTCCAGTAGCTGCTGCTTTGCCAAAGAGCCATCCCCCCAGCAGGCTTTGTGATTCCTTCCCTCTGATCCCAGCCCTCGGCTTCCCCACTGCTCAACTGCTTCACCATGATCTCTGGAACTGTCTCTCCACTACAGAAGACTGCATCCCAGCTTCCTCTCTGAGAGCTCCCTCACCATTTGCCTCACCTGGGCCGAGCATGCTGTCCCAGGACGCCCCTGCCCTTCAGCCTTCTCTGGGGGCTGCTATTCACTCAAGCCCAGAGGTGGGGTAGGCCCATAGGGGCGCCCCTGCCACATATGAAGCGCTGCACCCGCCAGCTGCTTGTGGGAGATCCCCCTTCCTCTGTGGCTCACACCACTCACCTCACCCTCTCCCCACTCCCTGCTGCTCTCTGCTGACCTCTGGCCCCTCATTCGTAGGGCTTTGGCCCAGCCTCCCAGGCCCCTCTCCACCCACACCTGCCACCCCCCCGATGACAAATCCTCCACGGAGATAACTCTCTCATCATGCCTCTTCCTCAGGGGCCCTCTCCTCTACCCAGGCACCACCCTGGCTGCTGTGGCCCTCAGCACTCCCCTAGGTACTCATCCTGCATCCCTGTCTCTGACCACTGGGTGCCCTCCAAGGTGACCATCATTTCCCCTCAGGGAATCCTCCAGGCCCATGGCCCTCTCCTAAGATGTACTCAAGCCATGGGCCTTCCTTTTCTTCACCCCCTCCTCACCCAGATGAACAATTCACAACTGCCAGGGACAAAGGGCGTGGGGTCACGCAGGCATGGTGCGGTGGCCAGTGGAGGGTGCAGGGTTGAGGACTAGGAAATGAACTGGGAACAAAAAGCATCTGGAATTCAGTTTGTCTCTGCTTTGTTCCATTTCAGGGGCTAAGAGTGGCTTGAGCCTGCTTCCCTGACCCGCCACACGGCTCAGCAGAGTGGCTGAGCAGCTGAGGGGCCCTGGGCTCCTGGCCAGCCGCTGCCACCAGCTGGCGGAGTGGCCTGGCCTTCCTTCTCCAGCCTCAATGTCTCCATCAGAGTGGCAAATGGCTTGGCATGAAGGCTCAGGTTCCTCTCCCCCGGCTGACATTTGGCAGAACAGAAATCACATTTAATCCTGGCTTTGACTATACCGAGTCAAATTAGGTTTGACAGAAAATATCGCACACAAAAGAGTCAATGGCAAAGCTAGTGATGCCTGTGAGATAAACGCTAGACGAGCCTAGGAGACCCAGGGCTGTGGCTCCCACATTTTGGACAGAGGCCAGGGAGGCTTCCTAGGGGAGGAGACTGCACCAGGCTCAGGGGACGGGCTGGCTCTAGACTGCTGTGTTATCAGGCAGGGCTGGTTGCACACACGCCTCACTCAGCTGTACCAGGCGAGGCTCATTTTAGCCACGGGTTCACGTAGCACTGTCATCTGCTGACCTGAAGCCCTCTCCAGGGGCCTCCATCCGTACACACTCTGCCTTCCTGATCAGGACCTCAGCAGGGCTGGAGCTGCCTGTCCCCAGCTCACTCTGCTGCTCTGTCCCAGCCCTGCCGAAGAAGCCGGAGGAGTGTTAGCGTTGACCCTCTCCCAGCTGTGAGGAGGAATGAATGGCTCCGGGCAGGGGTCAAGGACTCAGGTCCCTCCTGGGTGTGTGGTCTCAGCCCCTGTTGGGCCCCCTCAACCTCTAAGTAGATGTAACCTGGAGAGACCATTGTGTGTGTATGGGCTGGGGAGATAGTGAGGAGGTGGAAGCAGGTTCCATCATGTGCCCAGCCTGAGACAGCCAGGCAAGGGTGTGCAGAGCAGTCCCTGAGGGAGATGTAGCTCTGCCTCCACCCTAGTACAAGGTCAAAGCTAAACTCTTTTAGCAGCAAACTTGGAATTCTTCCCAACAAAATAAGAGGTCTTCAATGGTCCATTCTGCAGATAGGGGAATCAAGGCATGGAGAATATCACTGTTTTAATTAAGAAGCATCTGGAGGGATACCAGAGTTCCAATGCCATTTTGTAGACTTTGAGGATAAAATCTTGTCCAACTGCTCATCACATATGCTGTCTTGCTGTCTTAGTCTGTTTGTGCTGACTAACAAAATACCTGAGCCTAGGTGATTTATAAACAACAGAAATTTATTTCTCACAGTTCTGGAGGCTGGGAAGCCCAAGATCAAGGTGCCAGCAGGTTCAGTGTCTGGTGAGGGCCAATATCTGCTTCCAAGGTGGCACCTTGTTGCTGTGCCCTCACATGGCAGAAGGGGGAAGAGCAAAAGGGGACCAGCTAGTTCCCTTGACCCCCCTTATAAATGCCCTAACCCTATTCCTGAAGGTGGAGCCCTCATCACTTAATCACTGCCTAAACCCCCACCTCTTAATACTATTGCATTGGGGATTATGCTTCAACATGAATTTTGGAGGGGCTGCAAATGTTCAGCACATGCAAGTATTCATCAAACTTTTACTTTCAAACTGTCCTCAAAGGACCTGAGCAGGGAGCTGGGCACAGAGAGCCTCAGGGGCTCCAGACTGGCAGGGGAGACCTACATAGATGGTGACAGCCCAGAGGGGTCTGTGTTTAAAAGAAGGAACTGCTTGGGGAGCTGTGAGAGCCAAGAAGAGGGGGCCTAACCCAGCCTGGGGGTGTCCAAGATGGCCTCCTGGAGGCGGCCCAAGCTAAGAGAAGTTTCGGAGGATGAATTAGCTCTACTAGAGGGGAGAAGGTTGTTTATTGGTTCCAGAGGCATATCTCTAAGACGTGTTCAAAGCAATCTCTTTTGTAGAACACTGGGAAAAGTTCATTGTTTTCCCAGCTGACACTCTGAGAAAATAATAATTAATTATTGGGAAAAATCTAGTTTTTTAAAAAAAATATGTGAGTTTTCACTGGAGCAGGGGCTGTACCTTAGGTATCTCAGCCACGTGGCTGGAGAGTGATCAGGATGTCTACCCCAAGGGACATCATCGAGTGCATTGCCTGAGGCTGGGACGCGAGGTGGGCAGGGCAAGTCTCACGCCACTGGGGACACTGGGCTCAGTGGTTACCTTGATGGCCCCGTGAAGGGCCTGGACTTCAGGAGAGCTGGAGAGGGGAACGGTGAGGCCAGTCCCGCGGCCCCATCTGAGGAGCGGGAGGGCAGGGTGAGGCCAGCAGAGCTGAGGAAGCTTCCAAGATGCCCCAGTCCGACCCCCCTTCCCTGTCCCGACCCCTCCCAAGCCCGGGCACATTCTTCCCTGGGCTGATGGGGCTGTCAGCACTTCTGGCTCCTCCACCAGCGTGTAAGTTCCCGGGGATGGGGCCGGGTTGTTTGGGAGGAAATAGAGGAAAGAGGCTGAGTTCCATGTGGGGAAGGGTGGGGTGTGGTGTGGGCCACCTGCATGAGTGACGAAAAGTCTCCCCAAAAACAGGTGCGGAGGGAGTTCTCAGGCCCGTCTCATCATGCCGTGCCTGGCAGGTGCTCTCCACTTGTTTCACTGAACAGCCCGAGTCACAACCAGGTGGGGTACGGGAGTGCTGGTTTGTGGCTGGGTCTGTCTGGCTCTGCGACCAGGCACCTTGTACCCTCCCCTGGAGCACAGGCTTCGTGACCTTCATTTTCTCCTCAGGATGTTCCTTGAGACTCTAGAAGATCCACGCTCCACCATCAGAATCTTTTTGAAAGCCTCTTTTGTGCTGCCAGATGCCCCATGAATAACCACTGCCTCGAGGGGAGACCGAGGCAGACTGATACTCTTTCTTCCCGGAGCAGCCCGGCCCCTGGAGGAGAGAAGCAGCTGAAATGAGCCTCCATCTCTGAAAGGAAACTGCAGCCCAGCTCCTCTGATGCAGGTACTGGACAAAAAGAAGTAGCCCTTTCACACTGCCCTGAGTTGGTTGAAGAACCCTCCAGCAAGGTCCGTCAGCAGACAGAATTAGTAACACACTGTGCCAGTTCCTTGCTCTGGTAGAGGGATGCTCCTAGCTCAGCTGAAAAACTTCCCAGAAAATCTGACTGTGTTTAAGTTGGAGCCCGCCCCAGGGAGCTGCTTCATGGCCAGACACCCTGGCCTTGGACGGGACAGCCCCTGGTCATGCGGGGAGAGCGGGGGTGCCTCTGCGCTACAGATATCCCTGCACCACGGATCTCCCCTATCTCTCCGGTTTCCTCCGTCACTGCAGCCCTGGAACAACCTAGCTGCCCCCATAGATACTGAAAGAAACATGTCGACCTGGGAGACCAGGCAGGGGGAGCAGAATGGTGCTTGCAGGGACAGTTGGTGCTCGTCCCACCCAGGGTAGGGTCAGGGCCTTAGGAATGGGGCCCCACTCCCCACGGTGCATCCCCTTCTAAAGCAGCGTGAAGAGTGTGGGGACGGCAGCACTTGCCTCCCAGATGTTGGGTTACTTAAAGCCACGGCAATGGACACAGTGTGGTGCCGGCACAGGAGTGGACAAATCAGGAAGTTCCAGAACAACTAAAACTAAACAAGGCATTGCTGAGGCACACATCTCCAAGGAAAACAGCAAAGGAAGAGTAAACACATAATTCTGAGAGTGGTCACCTTGCAGCAGGGGTTGGCAGGTGGGACGGGAGGGGCACAAAGGTGCTCGACTGTCAGTGTCCAGTCTTGGGTTGGGTGGTAGAACGGTGTGTGCGCAGTAAATTATAAAGGGGTAAATACATAAATAAGCAAATTAGAATGAAAGAGAGCTATATGCACAGGACCAAAGATGACAGTGTGTTACAACTAAGGATTTTTTTTTGATCCAATTCTGCGTATCAGAAATTTAGCTAAAAACAGAGAGAGAGAGAGAGAGAGAGAGAGGGAGAGAGAGAGAGAGAACAAAAGCGAAGGAGAAAAGTTACGAGCTGGCTCCAATCTAACTCAAACAGGAGCTTGGCGAGAAGATGAATGACAGTGGAATCCTGGCTGAGGGGTACTAACTAACGGAGTCGCTCTTGCCGCTTAGAACTTAGCACAGCTGGGGAAAGTCCACGCTGGAAGGCAGAAGCAGCCCAGGACTGGAGTTAGAAGACCTAGAGAGTCCAGTTCTGGCTTTGCAGGGCAGGCTGTTTCCTCTGTAAAATGGGGACATCACCTGCCCCATGGGGAGCGCTGGGAGGATTAGAAGAGGAGCAGGGTCCAGGTAGCAGCATAGGCTCCATCATACGTGGACAATCAGTCGATGATAGCTATTACTAATATTTCAGGGACAAAGTGAAAATAGAGGCAGCTGGCACAGAGAGCTGAGGACTGGACACCCAGGTGGGACGCCTCCCTGCTGACAAGCACAGATGATTCTGAACAGAGGTCTGTGTAGGCTGGCGCAGCTAACACTCTGGGGAGCTGGGCTCAGGGCCAGCTCTGTGTGACCCCAGGCTCCAGCCCCAGCCTCCCGACTGTTTTACTTTTCAGGATTCTCCTTCCAATCTTCTCATCAGAAGCAGGAGCGCTGGGAAACCCATGGTGTTGACATATTTTCCAAGTCCATCTGGGTGCTCTTACTGGACTCATCAGCTGACTTTTTGGCAACAATAAGAGTAACAGTATGAATAGTTTCAGGAAGGACTACGTAGCACTTCCTATGTCGTGAGATGTTCTAAGCACTTTATAGTAATTAAATACACTTGCTGTATTTAATCCTCAGCAACCCAATGGGGTAGGTGCGAAAATCGATGCCCTTGGACAGACGGTCAGAAACTGAAGCCCAGAGAGGTTAATAACTTGCTTAAGGCCACAGTTAAGCAGCGAGACAGGATTGGAACTTGGGCAACATGGTCTGAGTTGCACTGTCTGTTGCTGGCTCCCCTGAAAAGATGGGATGACAGTCACTGCAGAGGAAACCTTTTGTCACTGAGTCCCAGTGGCCCCGTGCTCCTAACCCTTAGCCCTGCTCCATGTGGAAATGCTAGTGGTTTTCTGTGCATGGGAGATTCCCGAATGGACCTGGGTGCACCCCAGGCCCCAAGAAAGCTCAACCAGAGTGAAGGATCCTGCCTAGCAGGGGACAGTATTTACTGGGTCCCATCTGCCTAGTCCTGTCTGGGATGTGGACTGAAAAATGTGGAGAGGAGAAGGAGGCCCATACAGACTCCATGTGCGGGGTTCTCTCCTCCAGGCCCAGCTGCCAGAACCGCCACCATCGAGCCCCCTTCCTGAAGCGGCCCGTGCTGTGCTCCCCGCACCACCGAGGCTACCTGGCACAGTTGACTCCTGTTTTCTAGCAAATAGCTACAGTCAGGCGGACTTCCTTCCACTTGGGAGACGTCATCCTATTAGCCTCTTGCTAAATAGTGTAAGCCCCAGGGGTTTAATGTGACGGCCTCCTAATGGATTTATTGTGTTTATTTGACCTTTCCAAGTGTGAGCTCAGAAACAGGCCCAGAGGAGGATGGTGGAAGCTTGTTTTTCTTAAGTTAGGTAAAACTGATGAGTAAACTGAATTCTTGGATGGAGTCCGCCCAGTTTTCTCACCCGAGCTGCCCCACTCCTTTAGTCAAAGGATCCAACTAGGCTCAAGGGGGCCCAGTATTTGCGGGACAGCTCCAGAAGAGGAAAGCTGTGTCTACTAAGAAGTGGCAAATAATGAGGGCTGCAAAGAAATATTTGCAGTGTGTAAACAACCATGATACAACATAAGAGCTGGCAAAGTTGGAAATAACTACTCTATTTCCTCTTCCAGTTTCAAGGCCAATGATTTCTTATTTTAAAATTTTTAAAAGTTATTGCTCATGCATTAGTGAAAACTATTTCAAGTTTCACGAATGTGTTTGCATTTTAGACCAGAGGCTGCAAACTCCAACGCGAGTGGGATCAGGCAGGTAACCTAAGTGAATAATAAGGAACAGGTGAGAGCAAAGGACATCGGAGTGGGGGTCCCCTGGAAGCCAGAAAACTCACACAAGGGGAACCCTCAGCACCAGCCTTGGCTCCACGTGGGAATGAGGGCCCGCCATGACCAGATTTCCTACCTTTCAAGAAAAGTTAGAAACCCAGGTTTTATGTGACAGTTTTGTTATTTTAATTCGGTATGGCCAAACAAAATGTTTCTGGGCCCAGACAGAGCCCTGAGCTGACAATGTCACTTCTATTGCAGAGTGAAGCTCACCCACCACCTTTATCGGAAGTCACTACCTGCCATCTCACCCAGGGCAGCCCATCCCTCTGTAAACTGCCAGAAGGTTCGATCCAACCACAGAAGCACCAACTTGGTCAAATCCAGGAATTCGAGCACTGTTCTTCCATATGTCATACAACTCTAGCTATGATATCCGTAACTACATGTGAAAACCCAGAACTGCATTAAATCCCCATTTTCACTCTCTGTGGTCTCTTGCTGTGGATTCAGAGTGTTCAGATTTGGGAGGTTCCACTCATCTCGTAGATAAACCCACCTACTCCCTCTCACCCAGTTTTCCTTGTGTGGGCACCAAGTCAGGTAACATGTGTAGTCAACTGTGTGGGGGCAGACCACATGGGTGCGGGGGGCTACAGGGACCGCCACAGAGTCATAACATCACCAGCAACATTGGCACAGAATGCTTGCTTTGCACTGATGCTGTGCATAGCACTTGGAGGACAGTAGCTCGCTCAGTCCACCTGATGAGGTAGGTACCATTTTTAGCCCCATCTTAGAGATGAGGCAACTCAGGCACAGAGAGCTCGTATGATTTCTGAGATCACCCAGGCAGCAAGCAGCAGAGTTGCTGGGCTCCAGAGTCTGTGTTCCTCACAAGACACTATTCAACACTGAGCACATTGATATATTTGCTATGAAACGCCTACAGTATCTATTTTTTCCATAAAATCAGACACTTGTTTTCCTTTTTTCTTTTCAATTATTATGGGTACATAATAGTTGTATATATTTCTGGGGTACATGTGAAGTTTTGATACAGGCATGCAATATGAATTAATCAAATCAGGGTAATTGGGGGATCCATCATCTGAGGCATTTATCATTTCTTTGTGTGAGGAGCATTCCAATTCCACTCTTTCAGTTATTTTAAATATACCCTAACTTATTGTTATTTACTCACTTTGTTGTGCTATCAAATGTTGTTCATTCTATCTAACTAACTATATTTTTGTACCCATTAACCCTCCCCACTTTATCCTTCCCTCCCCACTACACTGCCCAGACTCTGGTAACCATCATTCTACTCTCTGTCTCCAGGAGATAATTATTTTTAATATTTAGCTCCCACATACGAGAGAGAACATGTGAGAGCTTTGTCTTTCTGTGCTTGTCTTATTTCACTTAACATAATGTTCTCCAGTTCCAACCATGTCACTGCAAATTGCAGGATTTTATTCTTTTCTGTGGCTGTATAATATTCGATTGTGCATCTGTACCACAATTTCTTTATCCATTCATCCATTGATGGACACTTAGGTTGATTCCATATCTTGGCTATTGTGAATAGTGCTGCAATAAACATGGGAGTGCAGGCATCTTTTCGATATACTAATTTCCCCTCCTTTGGATATATGCCCAGCAATGGGATTGCTGGGACATATGGTAGTTCTATTTTCAGTTTTTTTGAGGAACCTCCATACTGTTCTCCACAGTGGTGGAACTAATTTACATTCCCACCAAACAGTGTCGAGGGTTCCCCTTTCTCCACATCCTCGCCAGCATTTGTTATTGCCTGTCTTTTTGATAAAAGCCGTTTTAACTAGGGTGAGATGATATCTCATTACAGTTTTGATTTGCATTTCTCTGGTGACTAAATGATGTTGAGTATTTTTTCATACACCTGTTGGCTATTTGCATGTCTTCTTTTGAGAAATGTCTATTCAGATTGTTTGCCCATTTGTTAATCAGATTATTTGATATTTTCCTATTGAGTTGTTGAAGCTCCTTGCGTATTCTAGTTATTAATCCCGTGCCAGATGGGTAGCTTGCAAATATTTTCTCCCATTCTGTGGGTTGTCCCTTCCCTATGTTGATTGTTTCCTTTGCAGAGACACTTTTTTTCTTATTTTACCCCAGTCAAGGGGTAGCAGATATTAGAGGTTTATGGACAAAAACGTATTGGTAGAGAAAAATAACAGGGAAAATTAATTTTTTTATATGCATGAATTGGGAAAAGGCAGAAAAATACTTCAGTTCAGGTAGTAGCAAAATCATTTCCTCAAAGGAACACAGATGGAAATGCCCTTGACCTCGTATAACAGTGATAATAACCTAAGAGCAGCAGCGGCTGCCCTCTGCTGAGCCCTGCCAATGTCCCTGGCCGGGAGAGCCCTAGGTTAGATGCCTCATCTCGCTGGGCTGGCACAGCCAGTACAGACTCAGCACTGTCGTCCCATGTCATTTCACAGTGAGGAAACTGAGTGCTGAGGCTAAGCCACCAGCACAATGTTGCAGTGCCAGCAAAGAGGACAGACGGGGTGTGCAGCTACTATGTTTCATCAGTTACCCACAAGAATCCCACATTTCTCTGATCTGTTATCAGGATCTATGCCAGACCATGTGCTGAGGAGTTGGAAATGAGCCAGCTGCCCTCAATTTGAGGAGCGCACAGTTTCCCAGAGGGTCGTGGGGAATGAAGCGTGGGCCTCCACAGCCTGCTCAGGGTGACTGACTGGGTTCACCCCTCTGATATTTTCTGCATGAACAAAATTGCCTTGCCAACTGAATTTGGGTGACAACTTCCTTGCACTGAATTTATTTATTTTTTAATTGAGATGAAGTTTACATAACACAAAATTAACCATTTCAAAGCATATAATTCAGTGGTACTTAGTCCATTCACAGTGTTGTGCAACCATCACCTGTCAAGTTCCAAACCGTTGTCACCACTCCCAAAGGAAACCCCGCACCAGTTAAGCAGTCACTTCCCATTCCCATCAGCCCGCTGCCTCTATGAATTTCCCTAACCTGGATATTCCATGTAAATGGAATCAGATAATATTTGACCTTTTTTATCTGTCTTCTTCCACTTAGCACAATGTTTTCAAAGTTCACCCATGTCATAGCATGGATCCAAACTCCATTCCTTTCCATGGCTAAATAATATTCCATGGTATTGATATACCACATTTTGTTTACTCATTCATCCACTGGTAGACATTTTGGGCTGTTCCACTGTTTGGCTACTGTGAATAGTGCTGCTGTGGATGTGCATGTGTAAGCGTTTGTTTGAATACCTGTTTTCATTTCTGTGGGGAGTATACCTAGGAGTGGAATTGCTGGGTCATATGGTGATTCTATGTTTAACTTTTTAAGGACCTGCCAAGTGGTTTCCTACAACAGCTGCACCGTTTTACATTCCCACCTGCAATCTCTCCATATCCTCGCCAATGCTCGTTATTTTCCATTCTGCGTTTGGGTTTTTTTATTATAGCCATCCTAGTGGGTGTGAAGTGGTATCTCACTGTGGTTTGGATCCTTGCACTGAATTTAAAGCACTACTTCCTGACCTTTTGCTCACCATGCGATGCACAGAAAATAAGAGCAACTGGGATAACTTGGAGGGGATTTGTGCAGGCATCTGTCCAAGGCACAGTGACAAAATTCATTGCTGGTTGTACTAGCTACCTAAGGGGTCAGAACCCTTTTACCTGGGACACTTGCTGAGAGGCCCTGAGAAAAGCTCCCTGAGGCCAGACGTGGTCTGCCCTTGGGCTCTGTTGCCCCAAGCCTCACCTGGCCACTTTGGGGACTGAGGAGGGTCTGGTACCCTGTAATCCACTAGAGGTCACAGATGGGATGTCCCAGGAAGCAGGCAGAGGGCAAATCCATGAATTTAGTTGTACAAGATTCCTTCTCTCTCTCCATAGAAGGCCTACATACTGGCTCTATCAATCACAAACTCACTATGAGAAAATAGTATCATGTCTAGTGCATTTACTGCACAAGGCACTGTTTTGCAGATGAGGAAAGTGAGTCAAAGGGAGGTCACAACCTGTATAAGGGGGCCTTGGAGTGGTCAGTTGTGATCCCAACCCCGGCTTAGAGCCCAGGTTTGGACTGCCAGGCACAGAGTCTGCAGCCAGTTCTCCTGGGGCTACGGTTCTCCCCCTGGGAGGAAGGGGAGGTCTCTATTCTAAAGCGGCAGGATCCTTTTGCCAAATGAAATTTACCAGAACCCCAGTCTATTTAGCAGATAGAAGGGAAGCTGCTCAGAGCAGAGGGTGGGGTCTCAGGTTCTAACTGTGAGATAGGGCTCTGAAGTCTTCAGGGTTTTGGAATCCCCTCTCAAGTTCCAAGATTCCGAGACGTGAATGATAGGATGAAACTTCAGACTCTTGACCAGTGGAAAGGGCACATTAAGTTTAGTAAGCATCAGAACAGTACCTTATACTTACAAAGCACTTTGGCTTTTCTGAGGACTTTCCCAAACACTCCATTTGCTGTCAGAGCAAATCATTCCAAAAATACACCCAAGGATTAATGAGGCAAAAGAGCCTCTATTTACTAGGACAGAATATGCAGGAAACTGAGAGACCTGCTGAAGTTGTGTCTGTGCAAACTGGAGTGTACCCATTCTTTTTTTGCTTTGGTTTCAGCCTCTGTGGTTGCCTCTGTGGCAGCCTCTTGTGGTTGTGCCTCTTCCTGCCTCTGCAGTCCAATCTAGGGACCAAGAATAACCACCAAGCAATGAGCACACACTATGTGCTGGGCTCAGAATTTTTGACATATCATCTCCCTTAATCCTCATGACAAACCCATGAAGGAGGTGCTATAGGTCCGTGGTCCCTTATCCAAAAAAAGAAAGTTCCAGAGTTGAATAATTAGGTTGCATATGCCACGTATTGCATAACATCCCCAGTGGTCTGGGGCAGCTCCTGCAATCAAACACTTTAATACTTCTATAGTCAAACCTATGAGTATTCACACCAAGTGAAATAAAGAGTGGCTATAAATAGTTCACATCAGTTTAGCCTGGCTGCCAAATGAGTTTGCCCCAAATGTATGACAGTTTTGGCTTCAGAACATAGTCCTGCACTAGTATCTTCATTTCATGAATGAATGAGGCTTTGAGAGGTTAAGTGACTTGCCTAGTTAGGGTAGCATAGCTGGTGAATACTAGAGATGGGATTCAAGCCAGAAGTCTGACTTTAGAGCCCATGTCTATTTACCACTTTGCCACATGGGGAAAAGGCACAGGTTTCTGGGGCAAAGCTAAGAGTTCAAATCCCTGCTGTGCTACTTAGAAGCCATAGGATCTGGGCAAACTGCTACACCTCTGGGACCCTTAGCTTCTGTGGGGGTCATTGGGTTATTCTCAAATATTCCAGCTCTTGCCCTCTGGGCACGTGATCAGCTTACCCTTCCCTATTCACGTGAAGTTGGATGTGGCAGTAAGATTTGCTTTGGACAATGAAATGTCAGTGGAAGTGATGTGTGTCACTTCTGCCCAGAAATCTTAGAAGCCAGTATGTGCTTTGCTGCCTTCCCTTTTTCATTAGTGATAACCCGAAGGGGCTGCTCCTTCTGGCCTCGACTTGAAATGAGGACACAAACCTTGTGGAACAGAGCCTCCAGCTGGCCAGTGATGAACATGCCGTGTGGGCAAAAGCAAACCTTTGCTGTCTGAAGTCAGCGAGATGTGAGTGTTGTCTGTTACTGCAGCAAGACCTGGCCTGTGCTGACGGATACCGGTTCCTTCTCTGTAAAACCAGCGGTGTGAAGACTGAATGAGATGGCACATAGAAAGCTCCAAGACAGTGCCTGGCAACGGTCATCTGTTCTCAACTTCCCCAGCTGTGAGAAATGGGGAGTGTGTTTAACTTGCTGTTTAACGAGTGAAACTGCGTGTTAACGCATGAGATATTAATGGAAAGGATTTTTTGAGCATGCACATAAACAGGGGTGTATTCAGTCATATGTGTCCCTCTTGCCACTCTGGCTTTAATAGGGAGACTGGGGAATGGTGGTGGGAAGCTGGGGACAGAATTCCCCCAGGACAGACAGCCTCCTGAAGACTCTACGTTCCTGATGAAAGCAGCAGCTGTGGACCCCAAATCCCCAAAGGTAGGGCTGCAAAGGGCCCACCAGTGTCAGAGGGAGGTCGGAAGGGCCAGGCAGCCTGCTGACAGCTGCTGAGCACCGAGGAGGCACCGTTTCCCCTCAGGCCGACAGATGGAAGGAGTGAGGCTGCAGCGAGGAGATTCTCCGTGATGAAAGTGTACAGTTGCCAAGGGACTTGCATTAAGACCCCATTTAGCAACACCGATTAAGGAGCTATAAATAGCACCTGGGCTCTCTCACAGGCCATAAAACACTCTTCTCTGCACTGCTCCCAGCCTGCGGCCTGCCCTGTTTAATTGGGGCTCAAAATAAAATACCTGGAAGGCCACTTTTTGATGGAAGGCCCTTGTTGCCATAGTGACCAGCTGCTGGGACTGGGATGGGGTGGAGGCTTGACACAAGGCTGCTGAAGCACAGGTGGGGAGGAGGCAGGGGAGGAGAGAGAAAGGCAGAGGGGGAACATTGATGAAGATTATTATGTAAGTCTAAAGTCACACACTGAGAGGCTGGTGGATACACCTGCCTACTGCCTGCAACAGCTGCAAAAATCGGCAGCCTCACACATCACTTTTTCCAACTGACAGGCTAACAAATGAGGACCACTGGCAAGAAAGCAGACCTGGCTGGCCCAGGGTGGATATGGAGGCAGACACTTGAATTTGAGTGCTGGCTCAGAACCAGAACAGCCAGGTGACCTGGGTCTTCTCTCCATCTTCTCTGGCCCCTTTCATCGTAAAAGAGAGGCTGAATGAGAAGGTCTCTAAGCTCTCAATCCGATCCACTGGGGCTAACAACTGCACTCCCACCACTGCCGAGAAGAAGACAGAAGCGGAAGCTCTCCATGTGCTGAGTCACCCCCAGCTATAGAAGTGAAGGAAGCAAGGTGCACGTCAGGGCTCGAGGGGAATGACGCTGTGTGTGTATTTGTGGGGACAGCTTAGAAGAACACACAAGAATCTGACAGCATTGGTTGCCTCTGGGAATGGTGGCTGGGAACAGGGCTGGCAGGAGACTTACACTGTCACGTTTTAATTAAACCTTATGAATGTATTTAAAATAAATGAAATCTAAATTTAAAAAAATACTGGACTCCAAAAGACCCCGATTTTAGTGACTGAATACATGACTAATTATAACAGTGGGGTTACCCTCCACGATCTGCTGTCTTCGCCGACTGCTCTCTCTCTTGTGTGCACCCCTAGACTTCTCACAATCCCCTGAACTCTGTTATGCGTTTCATAGGCTCTGTGCCTTTGCACATCCGTACCCTCCCCCAAAATGCCTTTCTTGGCTTTCTCCATCTAGAAACATCTTTAAACCTCAACTCCAATATCCCTCCTCCGTGTGCGCTTCCCTGATGCACAGCTGGCCCAAACACCTGTTACTCTCTCCCCACCCTGCACTTCCTAGAGCCCTTTATTGGTGCTCATCTCACTGAATTATCATTATTTGTATGGCCACCCCAACAAACTAGAGGCTCTTCGAGGGATCAAACGTGCAGAGAGCAGTTCTTCCGGATGATTCTCTTGTGGTTTAGCCACCAAAACTCAAACCTCTGCTCTCACACCGCCTCACCCTTTGCCCTCAATTGAGTGCTTGGAAAGTTAATTTTTAACATTAGCCTGAGCAAAAGGCAATTAGGAAGGGATGCCCTGTAGCAAGACGTTATCTCAGTGGATCACCCACTTAGACACTCCATCTGGAATTTTGAACATTAGCCCGAGCAGGACAGAACAGTGAGTGAGGCCACTACAGAGAAACAAATGAAAATCTCCAAGTCAGGGTTAGAGACTGGCGGAGGGGATGTATGTAAGGATGTCCTGCTAGTTACACGATGATATTCACATGCAAGTCACACTACCGGGGGAAATCCACAAACCTCGGGAAATACCTTCCTTCTTCGGGGCTCTGAGTTGAAGACACTGTTGAAATACGTCTTCATCCCAAGTGCCCGCCCACAGACGGGAGTGGGCTATACCCAACCCTTCTCTCTGCTACTGAAGAGACCTTTCCAGTGAATGAAGTGACACTACCATAAAGACAGTCTGGATTGTCACTCAGATTCACTCAAAAGACAAATAATTTCTAAACTTTAATTCTACTAACCCTTACATTAGTTACTAATGGATTTCTGATGGTTTTGCCTCCAGCATTCTTGGCTTCCTCTTTTGGTAAAACATTTTCAGAATCCCTTGGGCAGGGCATTTGCTCCTGAGGCTTTGGCCCATCCCAACTCCAGGGGTGGAGCCTCTGCCCAGGCTGAGCTGATCAGCACTTTCCAATCCAGTGGCCACAGTGATCGGTTCAGGGGTAGGCATGTGACCCAAGTGGGGCCAATCAGAATGCATCCCAGGACTTGTGCTGGGCAGTGCAGGTACAAACGTGGCTTCCCTGTGAATAAGAAGAGGGGAACAGGTAGACCAAGGGGCTCCTTGAAGTCATTTTAGGACCTGAGAAAGAAGATGACCCCAGCCATTCTAAAGGCCCCCTCTACGGAGTCTCTACAATGCGGCACTCCATGGGATGGGAGATCCAAGATCAATATGCCTACACGCCTACTTAGACCACGCTATTTCACATAGGTTGAGGGCATGTGGGCCTAAAGTGCCATAAGACACCCCTAAGGCACCACTAGACACGAAGGAGGAGGAGCTGAGAAATGAAGAGAGAGAAACCAGATCCTGACCACGGCATTTGAACCCGAGATGCAAGTGAGGGTGAAACAATATTTAACCCAGGACCATTTAGTGATAAAAGCACCTATATTCCCTTTATGAACTTAAGGCAGTTTGGGGTCAAGTGTTCTGTTCCTTACAAGAGAATGCAAGTAAGAAAACCTCTGCTGTGTGCCACTCGAGACTCTGAACTTGAGTCCCTGAATATGGTCAGAAGTAATTCCAGATGGAGACACTGTAGTGTGTGGCAGAGGGTCTTTGGTGCAGTGAAGAAAGGCATGGGGTGAGAACTGCCCTTAAGAGGACTGGCAGCAGAGAGGACCCCAGAGGGACAAGAGCCCACGGTAGGCTGCATCCGGCTGGCTGAGGCCAGGCCAAGCCGCACACTTGGAGGAGGAAGTACTGCCTTCAGGGAGGGGCCTGAGGGCTCCAGAAAGCCCCCCTTGCCCCACACTGTTTTCCCCTCTAGTGCCTCAAAATCCACCTGTGCATTTTTCTTTTAGTTCAATGCAACATGGAGGAGACAACAAAGGCTCAGGGAACGTCCAAATTAGAAGGGAGTCTCTAGGAATACCAGCCCATACAGGAGCTGCATAATCAAGGGTCTCCCACCTAGACAGCTGGAGTGGCTGACTCAGTGCCAAGGTGGCCAGTCTGCGGCAGAGCACGGATTAGACCCCCTGAACTCTCACCTTTGAATTGTAGCCCCTTCCACATTGTAGCCCCTTCCACCGCCCACAGCAGGTAATTCTTGCTCTACATTTCCATCCCGTTATGCAAAATTTCTACCACTAGGTGGCAATAAGGAGTTACTGCGTGCAGGGTGGAATTGTAAGTGGCCATCATGGATTGGCTTTTATGAAAATATATCTTTATTTCATCTAGAAGGTAATAAGCATATAAAACTACAATCCATTTGATTATAATTTCAAAGGCAAACAAACGAATTGTAATCGAGGTGACATGTGACTTGCCTCTTTCTAACCCTGCCAATAAGGAAGTGGAGAGAAGCCATGTTTTGAAGTCAGACTGGCCTGGCTTTGAAACCCAGCTCCGTGTGCATTAGCTGCATGTCTTTGGCAAGCCACTTCTGCTCTTTGAACTCAAATTATCCATCTGTAACAGTGGATTTAATACTACTCTGCATAGGAACTGTGGCATCCTCAGGGAATGGCACAGAGTAAGTGATAAACCTCAGCTGAGTGAATGAATGAGATACCCAGTGAAATGGGTAACATAATATAGCAAGTTCCCAATGAATGACACTTATTACTAGAGGCAAAAGGGAAGCAGATCTACCAATAAAAGAACAGGCCATGGGCAGTAAGAAAGGGGGGCTTTGTAGGGCACGTGGAAACTCACTGGGAGACCAGAAATCACAGCGCAATGGTGGCTGCCCTCTGGCTCATGGCATGAGGCTGATGCTATTTAACTTTGGTATGTGACATCCCCTTTCACTACACACTTCGGCTCTGAAACCCTTCTAGAATCCTTTCTGCCTCATGGCAAAGTTCTGCAGAATTCCCATCTACCCTTTTCTGGGAGCCTCTCTGGCCTCCTCTGTGAAAAAGAGGCTAAAAGGGTCTCTGACAGCATGGTGCTAAAGATGCCCACGGAACTCAGTCTCCTCATCTAACACTGCCTTTCTTGGGCGGATTACTTTCCAGGCTCCTGGCCTCATTCTCCACGCCTGCAAAACCTGCAGCTGGCTTGGGTGGCGCCCATCCCTTCCAGAGGCGGGCCCGGGGTTCACTCTCCCCCTCTGGAGAAGAGTGCCAGCCCACTCTGTGCCAGGCCTTCCCAGGGGCACAGAAGTCTCTCCTAAACGGAGCCGTTGGTTCACTTCAAACCCCCTCAATTCTAATGGCGCAAATTATGTGACGCTTTATTTTTCCCAGCTTGAATGGGTAGAGCTAGCACCTCATAAAGTGACAGAGAAAATATTTGGCTGATTTCGTAAACCAGGGCACAAAGGCTCACTTGTGATGGGCTGGTCATGCAGCCTGTGCCGGCTCCCAGGACGCCCTGGTGGGCCTTGCCCAGGTCTGGGCAATGAAGCCCTCAGATACTACTGCCCGCCTGACACCGGCTACCTGTGTGCAGGCCACAAGGCCCGGCCGCCTCTCAGTCCCGCCTGGCCACCCCCTCTCACAGACATCCAGGATCTGAGCTGCCAAAAACAACCCCAGCCATTGGCCAGGCAGAAGTGATCCTTGGGGGTGTGCCTGGGAGGCCCTCAAAGAAGCTTCTGCGGCTGGTCAGTGGCAGCCACCCGAGAGGTATCTGTAGTGTGCCCAGGGCCACAGTCTGGCCCCAGAAGGCTCTCCTCAAAGGATCCACCCAAAACTTCCCTCTTGCTAGTCTCAGGTGCTTTCTGCCCCCTTCCCCTAAAATGAGGTGCTTTTTGCAATCCCCTGCCTCCTCCAATTCCCCCTGCCTGGAGTGCCTTCCCCTTCCTCTCCATCTAGCCCATTGCTCCCCGCCCTCTGCAAGATGCCCTCCTTTCAGCCCAGTCCTTCTGTAACTCTGCACCCGCAGGGGCTGTTCCTTTCCTCAAGCTGACAGCACTCACTGCCGGGACCCCTCATTAGAAAATCACATGCTTTCTTGGGGTACCTTCATTATTTAATGCTGGGATTATTTCACTGATACTCCCTTTATTTGCAACTATTGGGGAAAGAGCTTTATCAACATTAGTGAATTTTTCTGATCAATTGTCCTTTTAATTGACCAACCTACTTTTAGTTTGATCTCTTTGGGTACGAATTTTTCTAAAACACACTATGCTCTCATCTTAAACCAATCACCCTAAACATAATTGAATCCATTTTGGAAGGTTCAGAATTAGAAAAGAAACAGTCACTTTCGGTACCATGGTCTTGTTCTGCCTGGCTCCTGAGGTTTGGGGCTCATGCCCCTTTGCTGAATGGCCGCAGCGGCTGCCCTGAGAGAGATCTCACTGGCGCTCATGTGGGTAGGCAGCAGCTGCAGGGGGGGGAGGGGGGTCGGTGTGCTTTGTCTCTGGCCTCATCTGCCCCTCACCCTCCTTATTGTTTCTGTTCTGCGAAGGAGTGGGAGGCAGATGACCAAGGGCGTGTAAATTCAAATAGAGTGTAAATGAACTGCAAGTGGCATCTGGGAAGACCTTTAACAACTTCAGGACAGAAGTCGGTTCCTTCCCAGGCCCTAAGTGAGTCTTTTCCCTTCCTTCTCAGGGCCAGGGCTGTGTAGAGCTGAGGGCACCAAGCATGCGAGCTGTTCCTATGCTGCTGTTTCTTGCGGTTGACGTGTGAGCTGGATGGGAAGCTCCTTGTTCCCCACCACGGGGCCCCGCTGTACCCACACTGTGTCTGACCTGGAGCAGCTCGGTAACAAGTCCCAGTTGGCTTGCCTTGGGGGATGTGGCTTACCCCAGACTTCACCGTTTTCAGCTCTTGCTTTGGAATTAATTGCATTTTGAAAGGGCATGCAAGTGGGGCCGGCTCCGAGGGGGCCGTGGCTCCAGGTCAGTGGAGGCTGCTGTCTTTGCAAGATGTCCCTCTGGGACTGGGATTTCTAAAGCCTTGCTACAAACAGTTTTTGCATCTGATCTCTGGTTCCTGGGAAATCAGAGATGTCAAAGAGCTTTATGCAGTGCATAGGACAGGCACAGACATTTGGGAACCATTTTTTTTTTGTCAGCGGCCCCTTCTGGTTTGGTCTGTAGGAAATCCTCTTTTAGGGTCTGGGAATAGAGGGGCTGGTAAAGGGCAGGGCTAAGTATGGTGACTACAAAGCCAGTTAGCATCCAGGGGCAGCAGGCAGGAGGGCCCATAGGTGGGCCCCTGGAGTCCAGGCTGACGAGGGGGCAGGGCGAGGCCTGATGAGTTCTGCCGAGCAGTTCTCCGCCTGGCAATGCTTGCGTTGGGCAACCACTTTGGCCACAAGACATCTCAAAGGTGCCACTCACCTGGCCTTGGGCACTGTTAGTGAGTTTGTAATTTCACCCATATCCCAACTTGTCCTCATTCAAAATTCTTATATATACACAGTTTTACTTCCTGTTTGGTTCCTTTGTCCTTCATGAGACCCTGTCTTCTTCCTTCTTCCCAAGCTTTGTTTCCTGCCATGCTCTCTGGGTGCCACCTGCCACCTCAGTCCCTCTCACCTCAGGGCCTTTGCACGTGCTGCTCCTTCTGCCTTGAGTACCTCTTCCTTCACATCTGCCCCACCAGACACCTCGCTAGTTGCCTTCTCTGACCCCCAAGACAGGCCAGGCCCCCCTCGCACACTCTCCCAGGATCCTCTATTTCCCCTGCTTGCCACCCAGCACACTGGTAACCACAGGACAGTTTCTGTAATCAGTTGTGACATACATCTTCCCTGCTGTGCTGTAAGTACCATGGGGTGGGATCCCTGGCTGCCTTGTCACTGCCTTACTTTCAGCACCTGGCACAGGGCCTGGCATGTAGTACCTGCTCAGTAAATATCACTGAGCTAACCAATAACTACACTATGCCCCTCACTCCATCTCTAGCCACACTGAGCTACGCTAGACCCCAGACCCTCCCATAATTCTGTTTGCTTGCTCTTTCTGCCTGGGCATACCTCTCTTGCCTGAATAATTCCTGCGTTTAGATGAAGAAATGAATGAAACAGTGAAAGCATAAACAATCAGAGTTCCAGATGATTTGTACGAGAAACACAAGGCCTCCAGCGCACAGCTGGCGAGGCACCGCCCATGTGGCCGCAGGAGCATTCCCAGAGGAAAGACCCTTGGGAAGGAGTATTGCTGTGAGGAAACACAATGAATTTACAAGCATCCCTTTAACATGCCTTGGGGAAATCCTAAAATGTCTCTAGTGAGCAAGGGCTGGTGCATGGAAATGAACAGTGCAGAACCTGTTAAGACTAATTTAAGATGCACAATGCATCATCGACGCATCTTATATTTAGTACGCTGTCAGTTGTTTAGCTTAAGGGAAGGTAAAAATATTCATAAGGTGGAAAGAACCGAGGTGTCCATCATTTGGGGAATATTATGCAGGTAATAATAAGAGGCATCTGGTAGTGATCACATCTACGTGCCAGCACTGTGCTGAGCAGTTATATCCATTATATTATTTAGTCCTCAGGAGAGCTTTGACAGGTGGAGGTTAATGTCTCCATTTTACAGATGAGAAGACAGAGGCTTGGAGAGGTTGAGTAACTCAGCCATGGTTCTAGAACTAGCTTGTTGCAGAGCTGGGCTTAGACCCAGGCAGTTGGACTGCGAAGTCTCTGCCCAGCCGCACAGTGAGGTGTTGGGCAGGGAACACCGGGCAGGTAGCCTCCAAACTGAAAATGAAAGTGCTGCCACGGAAACAAGGTTCCCAGTCTTGGGTCCTGCCAGGTCTGTTTCTCAGAGTCTTTAGTCAGGTCTTCCCCACCTCCCAGCCTGAGTGTCTGCAGTGCCAAGGAGAGGAGGAAAGGGTGGGTGCTTTGGCCACTACAGCATGGCAGGGTTAGCCTGGTGGGGGCTGTGGCGGTCTCCCAGGAGATGAGAGCTGGGCTCTGAGGTCTACCCACCCTTCTCCACAGGGGACTGCTGCACATCCACCACCAGCCTCAGATGGTCTGGGTGGCATTTTTGGGCCAGTACCATTCACATGTGACAACTCAGACCTGGTCCTGGGCGGCTTCACTGAAGCCCTTCCCATTCCCAGGCTGGGTAAGAGCAGGAACTAAGATGGAAGTGGAGCATTCAGCATGGCAGGTCCAAGCGCTACCAAAGGTCCTGGCCAGACTATAGAGATGCTTGTGTTAGGGCAGAGGGACACGGGGCCGCATGGGCTGGGGGCTGGTGACGGACAGAACCCCAGGTAGGTTGGTTCCAGGCAGCAGCCCAGACTCTCAAGGAAGGGTGGAACAAGGAGAAATGGTATTGCAAGGTGATGAATTTGGAAGCCATCTATAAAAGATAATAGACTGAGTACAAGGAAACAAGAGCCAGGAAGGTCAGCCGGGACACTCATTGAGCTGATCAGGACAGAAGGGAGAGGTGATGGGCTGTTGAAACAATGGGGCACTGGTTCCAGGCACAGGCTCTGGACTACAAGGTTCTCAAGGGCCTTAAAAGATATCAGAGATGGGGTGAATTTGCTGGTTCAAAAACTACTGAAAGAAAATTACAAAATCAAAATGAACATGTTTGATTAAATATCTAGCCAAAAAAAGAGGATTATGTCAAGAAGCCAAGCACAACTCAACACAAATGACAGTTATGTGCGTGTGTGCCCATTTTGTTTGAGGATGCTATCTATTTTAACGTGTTTGCTACGATGTTACCAAATGTGTGAGCAGCACAGGCTGGAAAAGACAGATACCACAAAGAGTATGGATTAGAAACCCAAATGGTCTCCATACTCTAGGAAATTTGGCATAGTGCAGTTAGATGGAACCCATTAGGCATTCCTGTAAAGTCCTGCTTTTAGGCCTTGGAAATCAATCCAGCTGGCAGGACAGAGAGAGCTGGCTTGGCAATATATCCCTGAAGGAGAGAGCCACAAGCTCTTTGAGACTGGGCAATGTGAACAGGCTGTTCAATTAGCTAAGACTAACAGAGGCTGCATCAAAAGAAGTACGAGGTCCATATTAAGGGAGGTGAGGGTCCCACTGTAACCTGTTTCAGGAGGCCCCAACTGTCCAGCACACCATCTACTTCCTTTGGTCACTAAACTCACTTGCCAACTTACTCACTCAGCTGCTTCCCTGTGGCCCTAGGTGGGTGTCTCATCCTAGGTTTGGTTCCTCTTCCACAGGGAAGCATATCTGAGGCTTCTGGCTGAGGTAAAGGCAGCTCTGGTTCCCCAGGCTCCAGTGTTATTTCCATCCCCTCTGCCCATCTTGCCCAAATCCCGGCCCTGGCTCTCACCCCAGACTCGCTCATAGCGGTGTGCTGGCTGCCCACTGAGTTAGGACCCAAGATCTCGATAACGCCACCTCTCCCTGGCCCTCCCTCGTCTGGGAGAGCAGCTCTGCCCACAGTCCCAGGCCAGTCCCAGGCCCAGCCTCCCACGCAGGGAGCACTGGGGTAAACTAGCTAGATTATCCAGAATGTTCCCAGGGGACAGGACACAGCGGTCCCGCGTCGTCCCTGTCCTCCAGGTCCTAGCTGCTTCCCAGGAAGCCTGAGTTGGCAAGGGCACGCCTCATCTATCTCCCTCACTTACAGAGAAAAGTAAAGACTCCCTTCTTCCTCCTGATGTCTGGGGCCCTGTGGACAACAGAGCCGGATGACATTAGGATTTATATGAGTTTTGACAACATCAAGTCCCAGCAAAGTCTCAGGGGAGCGGAGAAGGGAGCAGGTGGGTGAGCGGGGAATGAATAAGTCTGTTCTGAGCCCCCGACAGGCTCTTCCATTATGCATTTGTATTCATTCCGTAGCCATGGTGCTCCAGGCAGCGGCCCAAACAATACAGAGGACACAGCTGTTGAGGAGCTTAGAGTCTCAAATTTTCCGCCTCGGAGTAGCCCGGAAATCCCTTCCTGAACATGCCCTCCGCAGTCTCGGCGGCAGAGCAGCGCTCTCTGGGACCTGCGGAGGCCGTGGCATTACCCTCACTCATCCCGGCGCGTCAGGCACATTTCCGTGTGGTGGCCGAGGGGCCATCTTCCCCTCGACCCCACGCCTGCCGCGGCCCCTGCCCACCTCTAACTCAGCCGAGCAGGCCAGTTACGCCCTGTCTGGCAGCAGAGCACGCCGCTGCCTCGTCTGGCCTCTGCTCCGCAGCCTTTCCGTCTCTCACATTACACCACGCCTCCCTAGTGGCCTGGGAGGCACTTCTAAGTCTCATGTGTTCTCTGAGAGGGACAGCACAGCCACAGAGAAATGTGTGAGGTCTCGGAGACAAGAGACGCACGTACAGGACAGTGGGCGACACCAGGAAGGTCCTTCCTGTGCCAGCCGACAGTGAGCGCCAGAGCCCAGGGGCGTAACCAGAGGAGGCCAGAGGCGCGATTCTAAGTGACCCCATCCAAGGGGCGAGGGGGCTGGGGTATTTATACACCAGTCCTCCAGGCAGTGGTTAAGGGCTGTTCCTAGGGGCAACGGGGCGAGAGCCTTCAGGACAAGAAGTACGTGCAGGCAACTGCAGTCGGGCCAGGCGCCGGGGGCTGTGGCCAGCCAGCACCTCAGCCTAGCAGGCAACCGGCTGCTTTCTCAGGGTGCAATAAAGTAGTTTCCACTTCAAAGCATTTTGTTATAGGACTTTTGGGGGTGGTTAAAAAAAAAAGCCCAGGAGCAAATACAAATCCAACCCATGTTCTCTTTAGGCCCAGACTCAAAAATTGCCTGCTCTGGGAGGCCTTCCCTGCTCCACCAGCCTCCTCTGAGTTCAGGGCACAGGAGCGTGTGGTGTGCAAAGGACAGCCATCTAGCTCAGCTCCCTCTGAGGCCAGTGCTGGGGGCAAAGAGCTGTCCCATCTCCCCATGATCACCTGGTGAGAACAGAGGTAGAGACTCTCCCCAGGATGCCCCATGGCAGCCAGCATAGATCTGGACACAGCCAGGACACAATTTCAGCAATTCATTCATTCATTCGCTAAGGTCCCAAGCACAATTCATTCATTCACTAAGGTCCCAAGCACCTACTCTCTGCTGGCCCCGTGCTGGAGGCCAGAGGTGCAGAGACCAACCAGGCTCACGGTGAGGTGGGAAGAGCCGTGGCAGGAGAAGAGAGGGGGCTGCCGTGGGAGCCAGAGGAGGAAGAGGGAGGTGGACATGAGCAGTGTCAGCCTCAGTGGAGGACCCCTGAGCCCCTGCCAAACCCACGCAGCAAACGCTGCTCTAGGAACACCGTGAGCAAGCACGCCCGCTGCCAACAAGAGAGGGAGCCAGGCCAGGCCAGGCCAGGGCAGCATTTGTTCAACATCAGCTGAGTGCTGGGACCCTGGCAGGCTTTGTACAGGCATCGCAGCAGGCTGGTGCTGCTGGCTCCACCTCCCAGAAGAGGAAACTGAGGCCTAGAACATGGCAGTGACCAGAACGAAGTCACCCAGGAGGTTTATGAGGCATTAGGGGAGGGGGCATTTGGCCAGTTCAGCAGGTGTGGCTCAGGCTCTGGTGGTCAGAGGAGTGGGCATGGGCTTTTCATGCATAGCTGGTAGAAACGACCCTCAGCTTCTGGTTTGAGCCTATTATAGAGGTTGAACTACTCACAAAAATATGTGTGTGTGTGATAAATATGCATGGGGAAGACGGAGAGAGCACAGCTGGGCCTTGGCAGCTGGCACACAGCCCTCCTTCAGCACTGCAGGGTGGGAAGGTGGCTTGGAGATCCGGAAGCTTCACCGGCTGTGACTAATCCACTGTGGGCCTTGAGCCTGGCTTAACCTCTCTGGGCCTCCCTGTCACCTAAGCTCGAACATTCTGATGAATTGAATTGCACCTCAGTTAGTATCGCAGAATGAGTATGGTACTGGAATGAAGTGCGTTCATTCTGGGTTTGGAGACCTTGGGCAAGTTAAGTGACCTTTCTGAGCCATGGTTACTTCATTTATAAAGTGCAAAAGAAACTAAAGCCTGCTCCACAGATTTGCTGGGAAGATGTACAATACGGAAAGTGCTTACCACAATATATGGCATTACTAGCTATTTTATTATTGCTGCTGTTGTCATCACAGTCAGCTGGTTCTTTTAGGTTTAAGTTCCAAGAAGCCTTGATTTCTCCCTACAGACTCTTATGCAAGGAAAACACCTCGTCTCCCTGCGTGCCCTCTGCAGCTGCCCCACCTTGCACCTCCTCTTCCGCTCCCTGAGTAGGGCTCCTGACACCTCTTCCTGCAGCGCAGGTCAGGCTCAGCCCCAGGCCGCTGCCTGCCCAGAGCTGTCCTGATGCCTGCATTGCAGCCCGGTAGCCACAGTGTGACCACAGCCTTCTCCGAGCAGGGCGTGGGGAGGGCAGCAGGCACAGGAGAAAGAGCACAGCCCACGCGTCAGACTGGCCTGTGTGGTCTAGAGCACCTCACTTCCCCTCTCTGTGTCTCCTAAGATGGGTGAGCAGCCCCTGCCAGCAGGGGTGCCAGGGCAAGGGACTTGATAAGAGAGCCAGTGTGTGCTGGCACATGAGAGGGCTCCTTCCTGTGGAGAGTGGTGGTGCCTTCTCTCTCCCTGCTGTGGGACAGTGCCCCAGCTGCTCACCCGGCCTCAGCAGCAGCAAACCCCACAGCAGGAGCCAGAGCCCCCGTGCCAGCCGTGCCTCCAGGGGCCAGCCGCAGGGGCAGTGCCAGAAAGGGCACTCGGGCAAGGCCAGCAGCTGCCTGAGCAGGGCCCGGCCGCCCGAGTTGCTCTGGCAGAGTCTGCTGTGTCCCCGCCTCAAGGCACACGCCTGGTGCACAGGGGCGCTAGTCTCATCAGGGACGAAGGCCCTAAGTGCAGTAGGTTCTAATCAATACTTCTTCAATGAGCATCTGTCCACAGTCAGGATGGCAGACGTGGTGAGCGAAGGAGAAGGGCTTTGGTTGAATGCAGGCGGACTGCAGCCCGGAAGTCTTCCTTTCGTTTGCTAATTAGTGCTAATGCTGTTAAGAGCATCCACTTTTTATCAGGCCCCGTTTCGTGGCCCTCACTCTACATACGTTGGTTCTCGTCCTTACACTATTACCCTCCCGTCCCGCAGAAGAGAAAGCCAGAGCTCAGGGGGGTGAAATGACTGGCACCGGGTCTCCCAGCTTAGGTTAAAGACCTAAGATTTGAATCCAGCTCAGTCTGACTCAAAACCAACAGTCCACTTCCCGCACACTCAGACCCTCCCTGTCCCCACGCTGGGTTCACAGCTTCTTCTAGAGTTTGTTTCCTGCTGTGTTCAACTGCCTGCTAAGAAAAGCAGCGTCTGGGCTGAGCAGGCTCAAGGAGGCAGGTTCAGCTGAAGAGAGCTGGTTTGTGAACGTGCTCTCCCCACTCCTCTGCTTTCCAAAAGGAAATCTGCCCTGTCACCACCTCTGTAGGTTTCAGCCTGTGTCCCCTGGTCATTTAGCATGAAGCCGGGCCCCTGGCACCCCCTGTGGGGGCACTGCCTTGTCCCGAGGAAAACCAGCATCCACCTTCTTGCTAGCGAGCAGCACCTGCTCTACTTTAATGAAGCCATTTGTCAGCATTAACAGGCTGTGGCAAAAAGAACAGAGAAACAGAGTCTGGGGTTTCTACATGAGCTCTGGCTCTGTCACCAGCATGTGGTGGAGACTAGGCATCTGCCTTAACCGCTCTGATCCCCAGGTTTCTCACTTGTCAGATGGGGAGAATTACGTCCTGTTTTATTGCTCAAGACAGTTTTGATGGCCAAAAATGATTGAAAATGGATTTAAAAGCTGAAAAGCACTTACAAGTAGACAGTATCATACTTGCTGAGACAATCATTTCTATCATTAATAGGAACTCATGTTTGTTACTAAATAATCTCCATGACAACCCTTACAAGGTAGTTATGGCTTTTACCCCCACTTTACAGATGGAGAAACTGAGGCTTGGTTTCTAAGCATTACAGTGCCTAGGGCTCAGTCCTGGGACCTCTTCTCTTCAGTAGCTACCCTTCTTCAGTGGTGGATTTCATGCTGGGTCAGAGCTATAAAAACATCTGTATGCTTGACCCCTGTCTACACAGTGCTTCCTCTTGGGTGCCTGATAGGTATCTCAACCCTCATAGGTCTACCTCCAACCACAGTCTTCCCCATCTTGCTTAGTGGCACCCCATCCTTGCAGTTGCTTGGGCCCAAAACCTTGGGGTCATCCTTGACTCTTCTCTTTCTCTAGCCCCTTACAGCAAATCCTATTGGCCCCACTTTCAAAATATATCCAGCGTCCACTTCCCACTTCCCACCACCTTCGCTGCTGCATCTTTATCCAAGCTGCCAGCATCTCTCACCTGTCTTGAAATAGCCTCCTAACTGGCCTCCCCGGTTCTACCCAGGCCCCTCTACATCTATTTCCGAGACTGCAGTTTAAGTGATCCCCCCAACACCTAAGGTAAACCCCATCACTCCTCTTCCCAAGTCTGTAGTGAGTCCCCGTGTCACTCAGAGAAAAAGCCAGATCTCACGCTTGATCTGCCAACCCCCATGCCTGGTTCTTCCCTGGCCTCAGTCCCTGCTCCTCTTGCCCGCACTCTTGGGTTTCATTCCAGCCCACGTGCTTCAAGGCCTTTGCACTTGCTGCTTCCTCGGCCTGGATGGCCCTTTCCAGAGACACCCCCATGGCTCATTCCCTTTCCTCTTCCAAGTCTTTGCTCAAATGTCACTTTCTCAAAGAGGCTTTCTTCAACCACCTTATTTAATATTGCAAACCCCAGCCTCCAACACATTCTATTTTATTAATATTTTTCTCCACAGCACTCATCACTAGCTCACGTTTTACTGTTCATTTATTGATTGTCTATCTCTACTACTAAAATATAAGCTTCATGAGGACTGGGATTTTTGTCTGTTTTTTCTCTGCTACCTGTATCCCCACTATGCTTGACACATAGTGGGTGCTCAAATATGTGCAGAATAAATAAATTTAAAAACAAAAACTGACTTGCCCAGGGTCACATGGTCGTAGAATTGGGGGTTTAAATTCTGGGCTGACCCCAGTGTATATTCCCAGTCTAGGAGGCAGGAGGGAAAAGAAAGAGAAGAGGCAGGAGAGGGGAGAAAGAACTGTTCTGCCTAGCATTTCCCTTAATCTACAAAGAGTCTGAAAGGGGGGCAGGAGCAAAATAAAAGGGGTATGAGTGGCCAGCACCCCCAAAGACGAGTGTTTATGGATCTCCCCATCCCCCTGGGAGTCAAGATAACCAGGTTTTACCAGCTGCTTTTAAAAAAGCAAAAAGGGCAATTCCAAACCCAGACCTAGAGTGACTTTCCCAAGGTCACCCAGCTGATTAATAGCAGAGCTGTCAACATCCAAAAATTTTGAAATGATTTCTGTGAAATCCCTGAAAATTGGTTTTTCAAAGATAACTGGCTTTTGACAAATTTCCCAAAGAATAAGGTAAGCACTTCTGTCCAAACGCATCCATCACCTCTTCTGGTTCCTGATCCCGAGGCTGGTGGCAGTCACAGGCCTGCTTGAGAAAGTCTGTGCTAAAGGACTTCACTGTAGCCCAGAAAACCGATAGGCCGAGTCCGATAGGCCGAGTCGTTAAAAGCGCCACATCAGCTCACCATTCCACCTCCCCTCACCTCCTTCGCCCCTCCACACCTGCCTTGCCCTCCTGCCAGGCCCTCCCTCTCCTCTGGGCTCCATCCCGCTTGGCAAATTCCCAGATTTCAGGACTCAGAGTATCACCTCCTCTGCAGAGCCCTCCTTTATCCATCCCCTGCCTCCTCGTGTCCTGAGGTCCCTGGGCACCTGGGGTCCTTACGGACTGTTCTACTCCTGCTGGATGTATTGGCTGACCCAAGTCAGCTGATCTTTGCAGCTGCAATGTGCAGGTGTGGTCTGGCCTGCCGGCGGGCGGAGGTAAAAAAGGCTCAGCCAGTGTTTGGACAGTGAATACTGCCCCACTGGAAGAGGACAAGGATTTGTCACACACACTCTTCCTTGAGGACCAATATCCACTAGCTGGGGTTGTTCCCAACCTTGGGGGAGTGGGTGACCCCATCAGCAGGATTGAGGATGCCCGGAAGGGCTCCTCGGCCTGAGGGCCAAAACCTGAAATTCCTCCTGCAGCGTCGCACTCAGTCACGAAGGGAGCAAGCTGCAGAAGGGTGAGTTCAGTGTGGTCCCATTTGTACTTTGTTAAAAAGAATGCCGACATCAGTAACTGAATGTGGACACAGATGTGCTTGCATGTGCCTAGAACATGTCTGTGGAGGTCTGCAAGAAATTGGTCAAGGTGGGCCTGCTTAGTTAGGGTTTCCCTGAGACAAGAATTCGGATGCAGGTAGTTTTGCAGGGAGGATCTCAGGAAACAAAAATGAGAGAGGGGGAGAGGGAGACCGGGAAGGGAGAAAGACAGGAAAGGTGTGTCAGTGAGTCAGGTATGGCTGTAAGCGATGCGGGCTCCTTCACCAGGGGCCTCGGAACAGTCCCACGGGAGGCTGGGGAGCCCACGGATCCCTGTCCCCATGGTTGAGGGGTGTGCCCACACGTGTCAGCTCCCCTGCGCATCTAGGCTGTGCCTGATCAGGCTGGGTGGCCGCCTGCAGCTTAGGGGAAGGCAGAGCAGTACCTAAAGCAGGAGGGCTGAGGGACCCCAAGAACTTTCCAAGAAGCAGGGATGGGGGCTCTTTAGACTTTTCAAAAATATACCCTTTTGTATGTGTTGATTTGGAAGTATATAAAAGCACAAAGAAGCAGGAAAATTGCCCTCCAATATTGCTATCTAGAAGTTACCATCAATAACCTGTTTGGAGTACAGCTTTCTGGCATTATTTCAGTGTGAATTTATGTAGTAGCTATAACTTTGTGCCTTTTGTGTCCCCCTGTAATGCTGGCAACACCTTCCCATGAAGCCAGCACTATCAGCCTGTGGAGTCCAGCAAGGGGTGGGCAGCTGCTGGGTCCATTTCAAGGCCTTGAGGAAGGAATATCTGGTCCAGATGGAACTCAGAGAGCAGGGAGACCCCCTTCCGCACCCCACGGTGCACAGCAGATTTGTCACCTGACACTGTGGTCCCAGCTATTAAACATGGTGCTGCCTAAATGGCCAACAGGGCTTTAAATCTCTGCTCGAGGGTCATTTCCATTTTCCCGTTCACTGAGCACAACCAAACTTTTACGCTTCCTAAAGAAAAGTGTATCATTTAAGGTTGTAAGTACAGAAATGTCCTACCACTCCCAACCCTGCCAGGGACAGGCAGCAGCTCCTCAAGTAGGCGACTAGAGACACCTGCCATCATCCTCCCACCTTCCTCTCCCCCTGCCCACGTCAGCCTCGGCAGGCAAGGGGGGACTGCAGCACCCTGTGGCTGGGTGCCCTGCCCTGGGCCCTGGGCCAACCCTGCCACTCCCTGGCTGTGCACTCTCTGGCAACCCACTTCACCTCCTGAGCCTCTGCATCCTCATCTGGAAAATGGGTACATCACACCCACCTCCCAGGATTATCTGAGGATCAAATGAGATCATGGATGTCAAGCAGCTGCCACAGTGCCTGATGCTGAGACCCCAAAACCGAGGGCTCCCCCAGTACACCCTAGACTTGTTGCCTCCTGCTGGGTCCCTCTTCCTGGGTTACCTCCCTACATGGCCTGCCTCCCTCCACCCTCTTATCCAATCTTGCCTGCACAAGGCCTCTGGTGCCTTGCACCCCTTTATTTTACTAAGGGGGAATCTTCTTAAAACCTGGCTTTCATCGTACTCTGCCCAGGCCCCCACGCTCCGTGGCTCCCCCCACCTATGGGCTGGAGTCTGAACTCTGCAGCCTTGTGCTCCGGGCCTGTCTCCTCCTGGTCCTGTCAACCTACCATAGTCACACTGCTGCCCACACTGCCTGCCGTGCCAGCCCCAGGAGGACAGCCCTCTGCAAGACAGGCTCAGAGAGTTCATCCTCCTGAGAGAGGGTCTGGGTCCTGGGTGCAAATATGGCTGCAAGGGCTTCAGAAGCCCTGGTCCTCTGTGCTGTGAATCACCTTAGGGGTTGGTGGCCCTGAAGCCCTGGGCCGCCTCCACTCCCAGCCTTCCCCTCTTAAACACAAGGCTTTCTCCTCTACAGAATCAACCTTCCTACACAGGACAGCATAGGCTCGGGTTCCGCTGACCCAGGAGCTCAAATCTCAGCTTCGTTTCACATCAGCTGTGTTACCTCGGGCAAGTCTCTATGCCTCAGTTTCCCCAGGAGGAATGTTAATAGTACCCACCTCTATGCATTATTTTTTTTCTTTTCATCACACCTCATTCATGATCTGTAGGGTTCTTAATGCACGTACAGTGCTGATAACAGAGCCTGGGACACAGGATTAATATTATACAGTCTTTACCACAGTTCTGACTTACTGGGCGTGTCAAGATTTTACAGTTATTCTGTCACTAATCCCGATTAGGGTATGACTAATGAGGCAAGTGATATTACCCTTGTTTCAAATACAGAAACTAGGGCTCAGAGGAGTAATTCACCCAGGGTCATGGCTCAGACCTGCCTGATCCCAAAGTCTGTGCTCTTACGAGCCATTACCACTTACACGCACACACCGTGTCTCAGATCCTAAACCCTTTAGTATATTATCACATGTATGGTACCATTATTATTATCCCCATTCCACAGATTAGGAAACTGAGGCACACAGAGGCTAAGTAACATACACAAGGCCACACAACAATCAGGCAGCAGAGCCGGGACTGGAACCCAGGCAGTGTGAGGCCACAACCTGTTCCCCTAACTGCCCCCTCTGTGTGTCTCACCTGCGTTGCTGTCTTTCATTTCATGCGATCCTCCCAATAGCGCTTCCAGGCAGGTGGTATTAGCCCCATCTCACAGCTGAGGAAACTGGGGCTCTGACATGCAGCGCGAGTGAAATAAACCAGAAGACAATGCATTTCCAGGTGTGAGAATAAAATGGCTCAGAACGGTCCTCAAATTCTTTCCGTATTATTGCATTCTGGGAACCCTCTCTCCAGGGCTGCAGCGACCTTAGTGACATCGTTGTATTTCTTCCTTGTGCTCCTAGTCCATGCTCTAACCACACAGATCATTCTGCAGACTCCAGCCTTGCTCAAGGTCAAGGATGCCTTAAGGAGGCCATAGATCAGAAATAAAATCTGACTGCAGAACACCAAGAAACCCTTCACCTAAATTCTGCTCAGCTTTGGGCCTTTGGAGAGTGGCTGGCCATGTGCCCAGCTCTGTTTGCCGGAACTGCACGGAACACCTTGGGAACCCCCGGGAGAGGGCCTTCTGGCAGCAGACCAGCACGACAAACGCTGGGCCGCATGCTGCCGGCTCCACACCACCCCAAAGGGAGGTGGTGTTAATTAACCACAGAGTTCTTTCCCACAGAGGCAAGGTGGGGCCTCTGGAGCCTTTGCAGAACAGTAGTGCCCTAAAGCAGCTGTACTGATCAGAACTATATTTTCCAGCTTCCTTGCAGCTAAAAGTGGCCATGAGATAATGCTTTGTCCATAGAGCTATGTGCAGAAGCATAGTATGATATTTCTGAGACATCTTTTAAAGGGGAGGGAGTGTGCCCTCCTTCACCTCTTCCATCCAGCTGCCTGGAATGTGGGTGCAATGGCTGAAGTCTAGCAGCCATTCTGGACAATGAGGTACCTATGGGAATGGAAGGTGAAGGTGTAGCAGCAGGCAGAAGGAGCCTGGGCACCGATCACCTCGTGGAGCTCCACAGCATCCTTGGACTGCCTGCTTCTAGGCTTCTCTTACACAAGAGAGAAATTCTTGTTTAAGACTACATTATTAGGCATTTTTGGTTGTAAACAACCAGACTTAATTCTCACTGATAAACTTCCAAACCCCATTTAGTTCCCTAGGTGTACTTCCAGCATGTTCTCGAACTTGCTAGTCCCTGAATCCATCAAGTTGCTTGGCATCCTGTGCCTGTACCTTCCACAGGCTGTTGCCTCTGTCTGAAACACCCTTCCCGCATCCCACCCATTTGGCAAACACCAACTTATTCTTCAAGACTCAGCTCAAGTGCTCCTCCCTGGAAGGCTGTGCTGGATTCTGAGGTTAGGATGCATCCACCTTCTGCGTTCCCACAGTGCCCTGGGCCTCCTACTTAAACGCAGCTGCAACCACCCTTTATACAATTAATAAAGGGCCACAAGGTGGGAACTCTGGTAGGGGCCTGAACTCTGCAGAGGTATAGGCATAGTTAAAATATATTAATATATATAACCAGCCATTGTTCCCTAGCTTGCTTTCTTATAATTGCTTACTACTCAGGAGTCATACAGCTGATGGTCACAAAGATTCTTAGCTTTCTTCATTGCTCCCATAGATAACATCCCCCTTGTGAAACCTAAAGCTAGTATTTGAGATGTCTTCCAGGCCCTGCATTCCGACGGGCTGGCTGACCCACCCAGACCAGTGGCCCATTCCAAGGAACTGACTCACCTGGTCTTGTGACCCCCACCCAAGAACTGACTCAGCATGAGCAGACGATTTCTATACCCTGTTGTTCCACTCGAACCCAGGCATTTTTGGTTGCAAATGACCAGATAAGAAATTGCCTAACCCTTTGCCTGCAAAACTATCTTTAAAAACCCTTTCTCCTAAATTCAGGAAGATGGATTTGAGAACTTCCTCCCATCTCCTTGCATGGTACCTGCAATATTAAACTCTTTCTCTGCTGTAACCCCTGCTGTCTCAGTGTTTTGGCTTCCTCTTGAACAGTAGGCAGTGAAACTGGTTTGGGACTGTAACACAGGCCCCATCACCATTCCTATAATGTCTGTGTCCATCACTATCTCTGAGAGCTCCTGGTAGCAAGTGAGGTGTCTGACCTTCTCGGTGGGCCCAGGCAGACAAAGCACAGTAAATGTTTGCAGGCAGAATGAACACTATGTGGATGAGTAGCTGGAGGGGCCACACATTCTGTACTGTAGAAGCTCGAGCAGCTGTCACCGTGAGGGAGGGCTTCTTGGAGGAGGAGGGGTAGATGATGGCATGGAGCATAACAGCTTGGTCTATTGGGCCGGGCTAATGCCTGCGCCATAGAAAGCAGACACCATAAACCCTCAAGAGATCTTTATATGACTTAATGGAATGTCTCCAAGATGGTCCCTGAAGTCTCAGAAAGGTCACAGCTGCTGCCCATGCCTGGATCACCAAGTGGTGGTGATTGACAGGGCAGCTGCCCAGAGGAGCTCCAAGCCCCAGGGCAGGCAGGGGGGAGGGGGCCTGGCATTGTTGGGAGCTGAGCTTACTCTGTGCTGGCGCAGCATGGCCATCTGGTTTGGGTCAAAGGTCTCCAGGGACTGGTTTGATTTATAGGCCGGTGCTGCCACCCAGGCAGCATGAGGGCGAGGTTGCAAAGAGGCCAGAGCAGGGGTGTGGGGGAGGGGAAGAGAAGGGACAGTCACAGGCTCCCTTGGAAGCTGCTTCTGTGCTTCTCCTCCTAGCCTTGAAGCATCTGAGGTTGCTTCTAATAGAGGAAGATTCCAAAATAAAATATTGAAAAAAACCAAGAAGTATTTATTGTACGTGCACTGTCTACCTGGGTCTGTACTGAATGCTGTTATTATCTGGGAGAGGAAACAAATCCAGACGAGCCCTGTGCAGCAACGCCTGGCTTTTCACACCGCCGGGCTCAGCGGCCTCTCTGCCATTATCAGCTGCATTTTACAAATGGTGACACCAAAGTGCAGAGTCCCTCAGCCTGTAAGGGCAGAGCCAGGAGACAAACCCAGGCTTTCTGTCCAACTGCAGAGCCTTCCCCTCCACCTTGCAGGGCCTCCGGAGGGCCCTGGAGTTCAGAGGAGAGGAAGGGAAGCAGGGGCCAGAGTCGAATGAGGCATCTCAGAGAAAGACGTGCCAGGATTGGTCACCCAGAAGGTGGCCATGCCTTCACCTCTTCTGGACTATAAAGTCCCCACATACTCCTTCATCCTCTGCAGGTGTGCTCCAGCAGCACAGGGCAGGGTGGTCAGTGGGGACTTAGGTCATTAAGGAGGACAGCCTTAGACAGAAGGAAGTGGGGCCGGCCTCTGGCAGGGAGCCAAGCACCAGCCAAAGTGAGGAGGCAGAAATTTGCCTGGGGGGATGTGGAGGGCTGGGAGGCCATGCTCTGGTGCCCAAGGAGCTAGGGAAGTGGGATCTGGCGAGGGAGGTCACACACAGGGGATGTCTTCCCGGGTCTGCCCAGAGAGAGGGGGAGAACTAAGACAGCTCCCTGCCCCCAGCTATGGCCTGCCCCCAGCAAGAGGCTGAGAACACGGGCCCAAGTGGTACTGAGGCCTTTCCCATGTCTTCTGCTGGACGTGTCCCGGGATCACGAGGGGAACCACCCAGGGCTCTGCAGGGATGGGGAGCAGGCAACATGGAGACAGCCCTGGTCATCTCCTCTGAGGAATCACGGCTCACAGTCCCACGGGCCCTTCAAATCAGCTTGGGAAGACACGCACCTGGCACTCCAGCCTTCCCTTCCTTGGATCTGTAGGACAATCCAGCCAGGCGCCCCCACTGTCTAGCGAGGGCACCTGAGGCTCAGGGGGGCCCATGGCTGGCTCTGGTCACATAGCTCAGCAAAACCTGGCATGAAACCCAAATCTGGCAGTCCATATCACCATGCTGAGGCCAAGCAAAGACAGCAGGGATGCCACAGAGCATTTCAGACGCCGGGAAAGCCTGCTGCAGCCCATCCTGATCAGAGAAGACACCAGAGGAAGAAAGGAGCCTTTCAGGACATCCCAAAAAGGAGGCTTTGAGTCTGGATCCGACAGACCAGAGTCCAAATTCCAGTTCTGGTCCTGAGACATTTTAGCCTCTCATAGCCTCAGTTTTCTCACCTGTGAAATGGGAATATTAACTAGCCCCATACAGAGCTAAAAGAATTTAATGGGATTTCACATATATATAAAAAGCACTTAGTTTGGGACAAGGAGATAATCACCAGATGGTTACTTTGACTTATCTTCACAGCCAGTATTGTTGGGAAGCATGTCAATTCTGTGGCAGAAAAGGTTTTTCTGGCAGGATTCAAACCCTTCTCTCTGTGTTCTACATGTCTGTGGTGGGGTCTTCATGAAACACCAAAGCCAGACCTGAGCAATGAACCTACCCGGGGCTGGAGTGTAGCCAGGCAATCCATCATCAGTAAGTCTGCCAGAAATGCCACCTCCCAACTAGGAATGTGGATGAAAAAGCCTGTCCCAGACTGGCCAGGGGATAGTGTCATGAAACTTGAGAACAGGCTACTTCTTGCCAAGTGCACACCATGGGAGATGCTGCAGAGCCCAGATCTGGCCTTTGACCTCTGCCCTAGATTTGTTTACACAGGGCGGGGCTGGGGTCAGAGCCTAGATGGGCCGCGGGCTCAGAAAATGACAACCAGACACAGCCAGATACACACATGCATCAGGGACAAGGAAAGTGTTCAACAACTCTCAGAGCCTGAACACGTGCTGGTAAAAGGCCACCAGGTCAGGAGAAAGGGACAGCCAACGCGGCCTCCCCATGCGGGGGCCATTTAACTGTGGTTGGACAGTGTGGATGGGAAGCCGCCTGCGCGTTCAGGGCTGTGGGGCATACAGGAGGCACACGGCTCGTTCCCTTCCCCAAAGAGCCTACAGCCCCATCGGAAATACAGGACGGACACCCAGAGCCTTAAACTCACAATTGAGGACAGTCAGGTTTGCACGCTGAGATGGGTCACAGCGCCATACGAAGTAGTCTCTAAGGCTATCCAGGCCTTGCCTTTCACCAAGGGCTTTCACAGGTCTCCTTTTATTCATCTCCATAACAGCCCTCTTTCTTATTCTTCCTATTTCACCCACAAGGAAATGGAGGCCCTGCAGGCTCAGGGACTCGCTGTGCAGGCAGCTGCCCCTCCCCCCTGCAGGGCTCCAGCCCCTGCTGTCCCCCAGGCCCTCCTCCTAGGAATTCCGGGCATACCTCCTGTCAGTGACCCCTTCCCCAGCCAGGACCTTTGACACTCTCCTAAGGTTTCCTGGTCTTGCAGCCTGACACTCCCTGGACCAGGACTGTATCTGGACTGAATCTTCTTCCTACCCCAAACCCCTTGAACTGGCTCCGGCAGGAGGAACTCGGGTGAGTGCTGGCCCCAGGGGTCCCGTGGCAGAAACAGTGGCCTGGGCTCTCCATCAGGTCCCCAGCCCACAGCCACTCGGAAGCAGCACTATCCATGAGACTCTGAGCCATGGGAACTGGTCTAGCCCTGCCTTGTCCAGTACGGCAGCTGGCAGCGGTGTGTGGCTATGGGACACTTGGGTGCAGCTAGCACAACTGAGGAACTGAATTTTTCACTTTATCTAATTTTAATTAATTTTACTTAATTTTTAATTAAATAGCCACATGTAGCTACTGGCTACCATACTGGACAGCTCTACTGCGTAAAGTGCTTGTCATCCAAAAAATCAGATGTGCAGCCTCTCGCTATCAGAGACCACAGAATTATGAAGATCCTTTGAGGTCATCTCGTCCAATGCCCCCCTTCCTGCAATGGAGAAACTGAGGCATAGAGAGAGGAGGTGACTTGCTCAGGTCACACAGCCAGTGGCCAAGCTGGAACCAGCTGGGCCAGGTTTCCTGGCTCCTAGGCCAGTGGTCTTTCCAGGACGTACCCCCCGCCTCCCTCCTTCACACCCAACATCAGACCCGTAAATCGACTTAGTTCAGGTCACGAATGCTTATTTCACGTTCACACATCTGAACCATCCATTTTGGCAAAACACCTTGAATAGCCAAGGGAGGTTGCATGTTAGCCAAAAAGGAAATACAAGCCCTCAATTCACCGCTTCCCTCCTGGGTGGCTTGCCCAGCCTGGCAGTGACAAGCGCTCAGGCCAGCCTGGAGCTCTGCCATCGCGGGGGACAAAGGGGAAGGCAGAGCCTATCCAAGAGGAGCCCTGCCCTGGTGCTGCCCTTCGCAGGGTCCGGCCAAGAACGGGAGACGCTGCAGCGTGGGCGCACAGGGGTCGGGGGTCCTCTGTGGCTGTAGGGGTGGGGGTGGGCTCCAAGCCCTGGGTCACCCACCCGCTACCCCAGTTAGGGAGACTGTGAAATGCAAATGCCCTGCCAAAGAGCAGTGCTGGGTGAGGCTGACTGCGGCTCACACTGAGCTCCCTGCTTTCCAGAGGCTGCTTTTCTTGGCTGGACTGCCAGATGGTTCTTAGCAGACCTGCGGAACTCTACATTTTTCAACAAAGCCTAGAATTCAGCTTCTGGAGCAGTAGCAAGGTGCAAAGTGAAAGACAGGGATTCAAGTCAGTCCCACCACTCACGGTGCTACCCCGGGCGAGTCTGTCAACCTTTCTGGGCCTCAGTCAACTTGTCTGTAAAATGGAAATGGCCACATCCACCCCGATCAAAAGCCACCCTCACCAATGTTCCAACATCATGTCATTTTGTAGAACCGGGAGATGTGTCCCAGTAGAAAAGAGATGAAAGGATGGCTTCTTTACAATGAGGGTGTGTCAAACTTTCTTTAAACAGTAGAACAGCTTGCGGCTGAAGGATCGAAGGAAATTCTGCGGCCTGCAGGTCCTGCCACCTGCTGTTGTCCAGCCCCTGCCGACCCCGCGCCCACGGCCCGCTCTCTCCTGCAGCCCACCCTGCCTGCTGGCCGCCGTGTTGGCCTCAGGCTCGGCCCTGGCCCCACTGACTCACTCTTCCCTCAGGTCTTATCATTTAGGTCCCACTCAAAGTCCCCGAGGCAGCAGCTGACACCCCTCGGCCATCACATTCTCCAATTTTGATCTCTTAATCACATCTATCTACATCTGGACTTATCACAAGCATCTATTTGTTTTTTTCTGTTCCCATCTGTCTGTCCCCCTCAGTTATCATCATAGTACATATCCCCAGTGCCTGACACATAGGAGATGTTCAAAAAATATTCCTGAGTGATTGGCTGACTGATAAAAACCCCTCTTTTCTTGACCGAGGCTCCCAACAGACTGTGGCACCCGTGAGAACACCACCTCCCGGAACTGCAGCCCAGGGCCTGGCTTTGGGCAGTGCTCCCATGCAACGCTGGTAACCCAGAAGCCCCCGGGGTGGTGTGGGAAGCAGCAAGTGGAATAAAGCAGCCTTTCCAAACTAGGGCAGCACCCAACACTGACATTTAGGCTGCACAGACACATTTTCCCTTTGGAAAGGGAAACAGCTGAATTCTGCTGACCACACATGGTGGGGCTGATGAAAGGGATCTGCAGGGCCCTCAGCCCTGCTGCAGCCAAGGCTGGCAGCCCAACCGCTGCTTCTGCCTTGGTCCACACTCCTGGCCAGTTCCTGGACACCCAGGACATCCTGGCTTGCTCTCCCACACCCTGCCCCTACTGTTCCCCACACCCCCATCCCCATCCCCTCCCCCGCAGCCTCCGTCCATCCAGACATTCGAGGCAGCTGCCTTCTGCCAGTGCCACTGATGGGACAAAGCACCGGGACGCTTATAACACACGCACAGGGCAAGGCCCACTGCGAGAGTTTCTGACTCAGTAGGTAAGAGATGGCAGAAATCTGTGTTTTCCACCCACTCCCTGAGGGACACTGAGGCCCAGGGGAACATGCTAAGTGGCCAACTCCAGGACTCCCCACGGCTCTTGCACAGCTAAGCAACCAGCAGATAGGCGCACCCCAATCAGAGGGCAGGCAGGAGCCTTTCCCTGCACCTGAGGAGAAGCGCCAGGCCCATCAGACACTCTTAGGACTTTAAACCAAGACCTAGGAAATAACATGGCAGCTAGCACATTTTAAAGCTGTCAGGGCCATAGTGAGCCAAAGCCAAGGGGCACCCCAGATTATGAGGGGAAAGGGGAAGGGCACCCCAGAAAAGATAGAAGGGAAGGTTGGGAATGGGTTTGGGAGCTGGAGCAATCCTCATGTGACCTTATGCGCATCCCACTTCCTGAGGCAACTTGTAGGTTCTGGAATTTCAAAGGAGCCCCGACTAAACACCCCACCTCCCTCTAGGCACCTGGCCAGCCTCTGTGTAAGCGCTGTGAGTGGTCCTCAGCTGCCTGTGACCCTGGCCCCGCACTCCAGAGGCAGCCACCCTTAGGGAGATGGGCAGGATCCCACATGGCCCTCCTAGCCGGGCCCAGACATCAGGCAGAGAGCTGTCTTCTACTTCACTGAACACCAAGAGCAAACCCGCTCTTGCGCTGGGACCTCATTGTGAAATGCATTTTGAGGGGAAAACATCAACAAATAGGGCAAGATCTGGAACTTGGCTGTGGCTCCCATGGATCGACTTGAAAGTATCTTCTTAAATGACTCCAAAGCTGGGACGATGACAAGGTCTTTGCCAGCAGCTGTGGCTCCTGCTGCTCCCCTGTGGGGTCATGGGCCTGAGAGACAGGAGGGGTGGGGGACACCCAGGTGCCCATGACGGGGCAGCCTGTGCCCGCCGGGGCTCCCCGCAGGCGGGTCATGAAGCGGGGCTCTCGGCTCTATTTATAGAAAGCAGCCACTGGGAGGGATGAAGGACTGGGGAGAGCCGGCTCCGCAGTATTTTCCAAGCTCACGCTGTCTCGGCTTAATTTCATCCCAAGCAAATAAATCATTAAGGAGGCACCGAGACCCGGAAGATCTGACGAAGAAGGGCCATTAAACGGCACAGCCTTCGCTTGAGTTATGGAAGGCCTCAGACAAGCAGCCTTATTAGTGTCTGGGCTGGGCTGTAACTCACACTAACCGCCCCCTTGCCTTAACCAGGGGATGAGACTGGGCGAATCAGCAGGCTCCCTGACCACTGGTGAATAAATGTTGCGGCCAGCCCACAGGTCGCTTGCTCTCCCTGGTCATTGACACCCCACCCTCACCCTCCACCCCCCACCCTAGCAAATAGGCTTACCCAACACCTCCCACTCAGAATCAGCACCAGTGGCGATCGGATGGGTGGATGACGAATGCACTTTGCCGTACTGCACTGCAGGGTATGTACGGGCTGTGGCTGTGGGGGCGGCCAACACCAGCTTTGGTGAACCCTTTTGTTATGCTCACTCAAGCCAAGGCCTGGGACCCCCTGCAAAACTATGGAAGACTCCACAAGATCTGAGTAGCATGGAGATTACAGGTGTGAGTGTCGGAGTCGGCCTGGATTCCAGCTGGGGACAGCCACCTCCCAAGCATGTGCTGTGAGCTGCTCTTCCTCTCCCTCAGCCTCAGTCCCTCGTGGGCAAAATGGGACAACAACACTTCTCATCCATGGGGGTTAAACGAGCTGCCATGCACAGGGTGTGCAGTAGCCTTACACAGAGTGGTGAGGTTTAAACAACATGATGCATGAGCCATGCTGAGCAGTGTCTGGCCTTTGTGAGCACTCAGTCAGTGACTGCTTAACAAAGAGCCGTTTCCATCTGCAGTAATCCCTTCCCAAACAAAGTCACTCTCGCAGGGGAATTCATGGATAACAGTGTGGATTTACTTGTGTATTCCTCGCTGGCAAGTGGGAGAATTTGGGTTCCAGATTTATAGTTTGGGACTATAAACTGAGTGACCCAGTGTCTGGGGAGGATGAGAACAAGAAGGAAGTGGGACTAGATATGAAAAGGGGGATGCAGGAGGCACAGGGGCAGAGGGGTGGTGGGCAGAGCCAGGCTTGGACACACACCCCTCACTGGGGTCGGGGAAGTGGGCCTCTTCCAACAGAGGCCAGCATGGACCACGGCACAGAGGAATAAGCATCTCAGCTTGGCTGCAGGATCATTCAGTGTGGGGGGCAGATGGGTGGGTGGTGGGGGCTGAGGACAAGCTGTGACTGTGGGGGCCTTGCCCTGGCCATGCCCTCAACACACAGTATCAACAGTATCACTCAGGAGCTTGCTAGAAATGCACAATCTTGGGCCAGATCCAGACCTACTAAGTCAGAATCTGCATTTTAACAAGATCCCCAGGTGGCCTGAATACACACCGTGGTTCGAGAAGCACTGCTGACAATGACTGTATGGAGTAAGTGCCATCACTATGCCCACTTTACAGGTGAGGAAACTGAGGAACTGAAAAGTTAGGAAACTTACACCCAGGTCACCCAGTAGTAAGCGGTGTGTGGAGCAGGTCTTACCCAGCATCTCTGTGACTGTTAACTCTTGGTTCTATGGTCTGAGCAGGGGTTGGAGCAGTGTCTCTGGCATGTAGAAGGTGCCGGGGAGCTATGGAGGGTCTTCATCTGTATGTGCGTGTTGGGGTAGACACCTGTCTAACTCTGCCCAAGAGCCAAGGTCGCGGGTGACCTTGGGCAAGTCCCCCCAGTTCTCAGGTCCATTCGGCTCCCACCTGTAAAACGTGGGTATTGCACTGGCAGCCGGACAGTGTCTCTTCTAAACCTACCACCTGGGACCCTGCCTTTACCCTTCTGCCAGCGCCTGAAAAGAGGGAACCCTTTGCCTCTGCCCCTTTCCGCAAATGTCCAATGGTGGCCTGCCCACAGCTCGGCCTAGTAACGGTCTGTTCAGGGGTGGATGCTGCCCCTCAGGCCACCACCTGGCAGCTCATCCACAAGGAACGTACACGTGGACGCAGCTGGTAAGGGCACTGCTTGTTTGGTGTCTTGCTGAACACATGTTCAGCAGGCAAGTCACCACCGGGAGCTGCAGCCTTTTAGAGAAACGCTCGAACAAGATGTTTAGCCGGAAACTTCTGAAACTGCTCACAGGGAGGGGTACACACTCCCAGCTTCACTCGCTACTCGCTGTGGCCTCTGAACCACGGGTGGCATTTCCATCCCGCATCTTAAGGAGGAAAGAGTCAAAAGCCTCCCGAATTCTCTTGTGTGAAATCCCTCAGTTTCACAATGTGGACCAAAATTTAACAATAATAATAATAATTTCCACATTTAATGACAGTAATTTTACCAATCCACAGGAGCAGTAATAATTAGTCAGTTTTTAAGCCTACCATTTTTTCAGTACTATGTGCCAGGCACTAAGACCAGTCACTTTCTATATATTAATCCACAATCCCTACATCTTGTGGCAAAATAATTATTTTTCAGATGAGGAAACTAACGCTCAGGTGAAATGACTTGCTTAGGGGCACAGCTAATTGGAAGCCGAGTCAGGACTGATTGAGTCCAGTGCGCTGGGAGGCCTCTGAACCCTGCTCTTCACACGAGACCACGCTGTGGCCCACGGCCACACTCCTCCTGACCAAGCCTGATTTCAGATGCTGGCGCCTGCATTTCAAAGCCGCCTTTTTCTGCAGGCAGGACTTCTACAAACCTACTCGTGACTCTGAGAAATGTGAAAACCCTACCTCAAAGCAAGGCCACGGCATCTGAGGGAGGCCTTTTTTCAACTGGAAGTCTGTTCCTTTCAAACAAAGGGTAGGGGTCAGTTTTTGAACGTAGGGATCCTGAATTGAAATGCCTGGCCCATCATGCAGCCTCTGCTTTGTCCTGAGTGTGGGGACAGATGTGCTGTGCACAGCACACAATGGGAGGTGGGAAAGGGTCACTCGGGGGCCAGGCTTCAAAGGGGTGGCAGCTCATAGCCAGCCCCTCTGTTCCAGCCAACTGTGGCTCAGGTCCCCTCGTGGGGGAGAAAAGAAAAGCTATTCAGGTGGTGGGAGGCCAGAACATTAATATGCATTTACTGAGCACCTACTAGGTACTCTCCTCCACAGGGTGCTATGGGGAGTGGCCAAGAAGGCTAAGATGCAGTCCTCGCCTCCAAGCACCACCACCTTCAGCATTCAGAGCAGCAGCAGTAACAGAACAGCAAACACACGTATTATGAACCTATCTGTGCAGTAAGGGGCCAAGTGTCTCCTGCTGACATACACCCTACATAAGGACCAAATGGACTGTACAACTCAGATGACCTCAGTCCAACAATGTGTCTCAAGCCTCCTTAAAATCAAATTAATGTGATCCTACTGTATTTTAAACTAGAAACCAAAGCATTCACAAGCACTCATCAGGTGCCCACAGAGAGCTCTGCACTGCAATAGGAAATGCCAGATAAGCACGTTGGTATTAAACTGCTGGGAGCCACATGCTGGACCATGCTTCATTTCTGCATCATTTCCAACCCTCACAGTAGCTCTGCGAGGGGCATATAATTATTCCCACTGCAGATGGGAAAATCGAGGCTCAGAATTTTAACTAGCCAAAAAAGGACAGACGGAGAATTCAAATTAGGATCAAAAATTTATTCTCAAAGATTGGAAACTGCCTAAATGTCCAAATATAGGGATCTGAATAATTAGATTATGATACAACCATACTATGGACCATGCATCTGTTAATAGAGAATAAAACAGCTCTACATTAACTGATATTAAACAGTTGCCAAGGTCCATTAAGGGGAGATAATGAGATGCAGGGCAATGTTGGTAGTATGATCTAAAAATTCTCCATCACGAATGTCTCTGACAGTGTGTTAGTCCGTTTCACATTGCTATAAAGGAATACCCGAGGCTGGGTAATTCATAAAGAGAAAAGGTTATTTGGCTCATGTTCTGTAGGCTGTACAAGAAGTATGGCACCAGCATCTGCTTCTGGTGAGGGCCTCAGGGAGCTTCCAAGCATGGCAGAAAGCTAAGGGGGAGCAGGTGTGTCACATGGCAAGAGAGGGAGCAAGAGAGGGAGGAGGTGGTGCCAGGCTCCTTTAAACAACCAGCCCTCAGGAGAACTAATAAATCGAAAACTCACCCATTATTGTAGGGAGGGCGCAAAGCCGCTCATGAGGGATCTACCCCCCATCAAACACCTCCCACCAGGCCCCATCGCCAACATTGGGATCAAATTTCAGCATGAGATTTGGAGAGGCCAAACATCCGAACCATATCAGGAAGGACATACAAGAAACTGCTAAGGGGGGGCCAGCAGGGCTGGGGGCTGGGGGCTGGGGTACAGGTGGGGATGCTTCACCATACACTCTTTTATAGTGTTTAACTTCGTTAGCACATGAACAGCTTTCTTTCCAAAACTATTTTTTTATTTTATTATTTTTTTTAATTTTTTTAATTTTTTTTTTAATTTTTATTTATTTATTTATTTTTTTGAGACAGAGTCTCACTCTGTTGCCTGGGCTAGAGTGCCGTGGCGTCAACCTAGCTCACAGCAACCTCAAACTTCTGGGCTTGAGCAATCCTCCTGCCTCAGCCTCCTGAGTAGCTGGGACTACAGGCATGCGCCACTATGCCCGGCTAATTTTTTTTTTTCCTATGTATTTTTAGTTGGCCAATTAATTTCTTTGTATTTTTAGTAGAGATGGGGTCTCGCTCTTGCTCAGGCTGGTTTTGAACTCCTGAGCTCAAATGATCTGCTCACCTCATCCTCCCAGAGTGCTAGGATTACAGGCATGAGCCACCGTGCCCGGCCCTCCTTCCAAAAATAAATAGGCACATATTAAATCCTGATTCATCCTACTTCCCCCGGCAAGCCCCCTGGGTCGCCAGCCCTGCCCCTAGGAACCACACAACCACTTGGAAAAAGGCGGCATATGCATGGGACCGATGGGGGAGAACTGAGCACTGAGCTGCAGAGTCAGGGTCCTGAGCTGAGGGCTGGGGGACAGCTGGGGTCAGGACAGATTGATAGGGGAGGGGGGCGAAGGGGAGACCAGGGCCAGAGGAGCCAAGTCCAGATGGCAGGGAGGCTGGAAGGACCTCATGCCCCTGGGAGAGGAAGTCGAGCAGGAAGGTCGTGAATTCAGCACAGACAGCTAGAACAGCTCTGGCAAGGGGATGGTGTCCTTGCAGTCATCCTGGGAGAAAACTCTCTCTGGCCTTCATCAGTACCAGAAGCTGTGGCTGGCCGCCAGCCTCCTCTGCTGAGCCGCTGCGCCAATAAATACTTGTTGGCAGATCGATTAAACCATCTAGGAATGACGTCTGGAAATACAGCTTCCTCAGTTGCCTGCAGGTAGATGAGCTCGCTTGGTCAGTTAGACCCAGATACCTACGTTTCCACTCTCCACCCTTTGAACATCAGCTCTGGGCACTGGTGCCCACTCTGGAGTCGGGCCAGCTCAGCTGTGGGCAAGCGTGGCAGGGCGGGCCAGTGATTGTAACCTGAGTATACTACACAGCTCTGCCACTTGCCAGCTGTGTGGCCTTGGGCAAATTCTTCCCAAGACTCAGTTTCCTCCTTTATAAAATGGGGATAATAACAGTAATACTGCCTCAAAGCTTAATGTAATTAAAAGAAAAAAAAATGAATGAAACACTCAGCCCAGGGCATAGAACATGGGTGGTATCCAACAAAAAGTGTAATGATTGATACCTTCAAAATCAAAGCTGCTGGGGACTTCAAGGCCTCTTGTCTCTGTCTGGGGCTCCTCTCCACTTCTGTGTCACTCACACACCACTTACCACCCCAGAACTCCACGACATGAACAAAGCCATGCTGTCAGCCCTCCCAGCCCCGCCAGCATGTGGAAAGAGAAGCCCAGGAGCCAAGGAGCCATTCCCCGAGCAGACTCCAAAGGCCTGGCCCACCCCAGGGGCCCAACCCTCATGGCAGTCGGGACACTTGCAGTGACATTCCCCTGTTAGTGATCAAGCATGCCTGATTCACGGCCACCGCTGAGGCTGTCTTTGTACAACTTAGCTTTCAGAGCACCCTGCAGAGTTCTATGCTAAGCCAAGAGCTTTGAGGGCTGGAGATGAAGCCAGCAGGAGGAGGAAAAATGACAGAGGCAGCGTCTCAGGGCTTCACCCAAACTCACTGCTGAAGGCAAGGGTACGGCCCTTTGCCGCCTGGCCACCCAGCCAGGTAGAGCAGACGCTCCTGCGCATGCTCCCCCTGTCTTGTCTGGAAACGGCTCCATGAGATGCCCACTAGATCGACCAGTCTGCCTCAATTTGAACCCAGGCTCCCTCAGATGCTAGCTGTGTGACCTTAAGCAACTTCCTCAAGCTCTCTGTGCTGTGCCTCCACTTCCTCATTGCAAGCTGAAGATGTTAACACAGGTATTAGCTCAAAAAGTCAGTACAAGGATTAAATGAATTAAAATTTGTAAGGTGCTTAGAATAAAATCCACCCCCACAGACTAAGCACTACTTAAGTGTTCATTGTTGTTGTGGTTGCTATTATTTTTAGTTGAACCCTGGGCACCCTGTGACAGCTTGCCCATTTGCCCTGGCTCCATGTTTCTCACTCACTCAGATGGCAGAACCCCTGGGCAGCCTGCAGCCTCTGCAGGAAACTCCAGGATGCTGGGCCATTCCGCTCTGTGGTGCAGCAGAACAATTTCACTTGCAGGAGGTTAGACAATGTTATGCATTTGCAATAGGAAATCGCACCTCCAGGAGTTCTTGCCCTCAACAAATACATGCTTCAGAGTTAAAAGCCCTTTCTAAGTCTTTCTGTTACAGTCATAAACATTAAAAAATTGAGAAAGTGATATCCATTACCTTCCTTCCATCCCATTAAAAGAAAAGCCTCGGTTAAGGACACTTTTGTTTTAATCCATAGGTGAAAACCCAGAACCTGCCCCAGCTCACCTAGTTAACCACAGCAGTGGGCACCAGTCGCTATGCGTCTGCTCTGTGCTGCTAAACTCTGCCATCTCCATTTTACAAGGGAGAACACTGACATGCACAGAGGAGGTTAACTGCCCACGGCCTCTTGCTGAGTGCTGGGGCCAGAGTCTAACCCAGGTCTGGGAGGGGCCCTGGCAGAGCTCTCCCCCAAGAAGCAACCCCAGAGAGTTGTCCTGCCTTTTTGCTCCTGAGTATGTCACTGATTCTGGTACCCCACGACTCCATCAGGTCTGAATTTGGGGACTTGCCATCATGTCCACAACCGATGTTAGCTCGGAATTCTTACTATCTACAGAACCCCACCTTGGGTCACCTTCCCTGTCCAGGGACCCCCTAGGGTCAAACTATTCTCAGTCCCCTGGGATCCATGGTAGACTTCACCCAGATCACTGGCTATAGGCATCACATGGTCCCTTCCCAACTAGCCCTGTGAAACTCTACCGCAGCTTGTCCTACTGCCTACCCTGTAGCCAGGGCTTGTCCCAGCTGACCATGGATGGGCCCTTCAAGCCCAAAAAAGTTGAGTTTCCCTTTTCTGCAATCACACCCCTGCCGGAGAGAGAACATTACTCCTATCTGGAGAGCAGGCTAGTGCCATAGCAGACAAGCCAACCCCGTCATTGAATGGGAAATGCCACAGGCTGGCATCACATGACATCCCAGCCTCTCTTGCCTCCTAGATCCAGTATCCTACATTCAGTGAACCTGAAAAATCATGGCCAGTGGGGAGGGGGATGGAACATTTCAAGTTTCAGTCCCACCAAGCTTCTCCAACCACCTAAAGGACCCATGAGCTTAAAATGTCCCAAATACAACCACCCTTCCCCACCCAACCTCCCTCAGCAGAACACCAGGGAGACTGTTCCCGATCCCAACATGCATCGGGAAGCCACTGGCTGCAACCCTGTTGGCACATTAGCTTTGTACCTGAAAACCAGGCCACAGATAACACCCATGTGTGAATCAACCGCCAAGAGGAAGCTTAATTTAGGGTCATCACTGTTGGCTCTGGCAGGTCCCACTGGGTGTCGATGTCTAGCCTTTAATCCCAGCTACCATAGTATTGGTGCCACCACAAAAGAGCTCACAGCAGCTGTGAAAGGGACCTGATACTGTCCCATTTTACAGATGAGTAAAGTGAGTCTTAAGGAGTTGTAGTGACTCACCAAAGATACAAAACCACCAAGCACTGGGGAGGCATGTCAGACTTGGTGGTATACTAAGGCCACCCTTGTAGCCTAGTAATTTTTCCAGCAAGCAAATTTTCCAATTCCATTAAATAAAGAGAGTTTGTTATTGCTGTCGGTTTTCTCACCACTGGGGTTTGCCTTGTCACCATGTCTAAGAGGGTTCCAGACACTGTCCCAAGGCACCGTGGTGACTAAATCAGCCCTTCTCAGGATATTCTCATCCGCTCCAGGATTTAGCCAATTAAATAGAAAAAATGAAACAAAACTTTGCCATTCAATGGCAATTTTAGTCCAACAACCATGAAAATAAACTGAGCAAGAATGTCGCCAATTATACCAAAGAGCTAAGTGTATCAGTCACTTTTCTGTTAGTCTGCTTCCCTTGAAAACTGTCAACCCACCCCACGCTCAAGTGAATGTGAATTTTACGTGAGTAAAATATTATCCTTGACCTATTTTCTGGAGTGTTACTCTCAGTACCTCAACTACAGTGGGGAGCACAGAAAAAGAGTGGGCTTCAGAGGCCAACAGACTGGGGGGCCTAGCTCTGGCTCTCTGTAGCTTCACTCTTCCATTTTTCTATCTCTACAACAAGAGTCTGGAAGCTGCCTCACTGGCTGGCAATTACATCTCTTAGTTAAAATGAAGAAACTGAGCTGGGTGCAGCGGCTCATGCTTGCAATCCTAGCATTTGGGGAGGCCAAGGCAGGAGGATTGCTTGAGGCCAGGAATTTGAGACCAGCCTGGGCAACATAGCAAGACCCCATCTGGTTTCGAACTCCTGATGTTGAGCAATCCACCCACCTCGGCCTCCCAAAGTGCTAGGATTACAGGCGTGAGCCACCACACCCGGTCTGCAAGACCTCATTTGTACAAAAAAATTTTTAAAAATTAGCTGGGCATGGTGCCATGTGCCAGTAGTCCCAGCTACTCAGGAGGCTGAGGCAGGAGAATCGCTTGAGCCCAGGAGTTTGAGGCTGCAGTGAGCTATGATGACACCACCAGTCTAGCCCAGGCAACAGAGTGAGACCCTGTTGCAAAAAAAAAAAATAAAAGTGTAAAATGAATAAACTGGAATTCCTGCTCTAAGTACCAGCCTCTAAGAGCTTTAAGGTACAGCAGGAAGTCTATTTAGACAGGTGCTGGTCACCGATGCATGGGAGTGTGCAAGCCCACAAATGCCTGACTCCTGGCCCTGCTCAGCTGGATTCAACTTAGGACAGGTGACTATGTGAGCCTCTGTCCAGAAGCCACCTTGCCTCTCTGAGTGACTCCTTCCAAAAACCAATAACGATTTTTGTTACTATGATTATTAAGCTGCCTCAAAGGACGGCTGTGCTTATTAAATGAGAAGAGCCCATAGAGTTGTCAGGGGTCAAACCCAGCAGGCTGCAGGCTTGTCTTCAGCCTGCAAGGGTGTTTTGTTTGCCTGAATAATTTTCAGTGGCTGTCAACTTTAAATTTGGATAGTTCACACAATCTAGATTTCTGGGTTCTCTGAGAAAAATCAGAAGATTCCACAACCCAGGGTTCTCATTCCCATGGGTGACAGTCAGCTGGAGATTAGAGCAAGAGCTGGAATTTGAGTGCTTAACCCCTGCATACAGTAGGTGGTAAATAAAGGACAGTTGTTACCATTACTTATTACTTATTAGTAACTTGAGTGCATGGCATTCCCCCCGAGTCAAGGGACTGTGACTTGTCACTGTTACACTGTGAGTAGCTTGGGTCATTTTGTACCACCCTTATGCAGACTGAAAAATTTGTAATTGGCATTGACATTCAAAGCCCTTATTAGGTGCCAGTCATCGTTCTAAACATTTCACATGTATTATCTTAATTGATCCTCACAGCAACCCAAAGCTAGATTACTATCACTGTGCCGCTTTTGCAGATGGGAAAACTGAGGCACAGCCCCAAATCACCAAGCCAGCGAAGGAGAGAGTCAGGAGGGCATGGCCCCTGCCTCCCACCCCCCTCCCCGACTCCCCAGGGATAGGCAGCGTCAGAAGCCTCTGCTCTCCCAGCGAGCACACTTACGGTCAAGGCCATTGATGTAGCGCATGGTGACTTCGCAGTGGCCCCACACGGCACTCACCACCGGGTACAGCTTCTTGCCCTTGAGGCCCCGGAAGGCCACGCCGAGGTACTGGCCGTCCACGATGAAGCTCAGCGTGCCCTCATCCATGTCCAGCACGACCAGCAGCGAGTCCGGCAGCGTGAAGGCCTCGTCGGGCCCCAGGAAGGCCGGGTAGGCCACGCCGGGCCGGTTCTTGCCGTCGTGGTAGAGGCGGCTGCGGCCCAGGTCCCAGCCCCACGACTCAGCGTCACTGCCCACCAGCGCCGTGTAGCCCACGGAGTGCAGGGGCGCCCGCGCCGTGGCCACGCCGACTACCGCGTGGGTGCCGCGCTGCCGGGCGGGCCAGTTGATCTGCCAGGCGTGCAGGCCGCGGGCGTGGCCCACCTTGCCGCGGATGCCGTCAGTGCTCTGGGCCACCGGGTGCCGGTGGAAGGTGAGCCGGTCGTCATCCTTGACGAAGACATTGAGCGAGCGGTCCTCGGGGTTCCACGCGTTCCGCAGCTGCACAGCCAGCCCCGCCGCCGGCATGTCCAGCAGCTGGTCCAGCCGCGCCGGCCGCCCAGGCTCCGCGCATCGCAGCTCCCGCTTGGCCGGCCGCAGCGCCGGCTCTCGCACCTCCACCGACTTGAGGCTCCCTGAGAGCTTCTGGCCCATGGTTCGCTGCGGGGAGGGGACCGCTGCAGGCCACCGCTACGTCGTGGGAGCCTGCACTCCCCGCAGCCAGGGATGGGCCCCGGGGCTGGGAACCAGGCTTGCAGACGGAAGACCTCCACAGCCTCTACCGGGCTGGGGCAGGGGCCCAAGCTCCTGAAGGAAGGAAAGGGTATGGGTTAGAACAGCAGCATCAACAGCCAGTTACCCATCCTTCATTTATGCGCATGCCTTGGCTGAGCCCTTTGCATGCTTCATAGTAGTGATAATTTGTATATTCATATCTGGCACTAATCTAGCACTTGCCATATGCCAGACACTGCTCTAAATGATTTGCACTTATTAGCTCATTTCCCTATAAGACATATACATTATTATTCACATTTTACAGATGAGAAAACTAAAGTGCAGGGTGAAAGGATAAATAATTAGCCAAAGTCCCACAGCTAATAAGTGACTGAGCCAAGATTCAAGCCAAGGTCATGTGGCCTCAGAGTCTGCGTTCTGCACTTAGAACAGTCACAGGTAATTTTATTTTAGAAATAAAGAATGAGCCCAGAGCAGTTGTGACTTGCCTGAGATCACAGAGCCCCGACATTCCAGGTGCATTTGATCCCTGGGGACAATCTCTGAGCCAAGGCTGAGGGGACACAGCTGCCCAAAACATGGGACTGCAGATGTAGAGGGTATGGCCCATTGGTTCCCAACCCTGAAGGCCCTGGGGAGCTTAAATAGCATACTGAAATGCAGCCAGGCTTAAAAAGCAAGACACAGAGCATGCATCCAGCAGGGTCACCCAGGGACATGGACATAGGCAATCATTGGAGGATGGGGTGGGGTCTCCATGAGACGGTAAACAGGGGAGAGGGGGAAGGATAAGCAAACTGGTGTCCAGACTGTGGAGCCAGACAGAACTGCATATAAATCCCTTTCTCAGTCTCTTAACTGTGTCCACAGGAAGGCCTCCTAGCTTGTCTCTGAGATTCCAGGTTCTTCATCTGTAAAATGGGGACAAAACATCTCCATCCAGTGGTGCAGGAATTTGAGAGGCAATAATACAAAGGGCCAGACCTGGACTCTGCAGGCAGGTTTTCCTCCCTGGCTGTGTTCTCTGGGCACCCCACATGGATCCCTTCCCTTTGGATGGGCAAGCCTTTCTTTGGACATATAAACACTGTTAACAAGCATTGACCCCAGACTGCCTTCCCTGAAACAGGATCCTAGTTTTCATGAAGGAGAAACTGGCCACCACCACCAAGAGACCAGCCAGAACCCGGAGAGTGTGGGCTGCTTGCATGGGCCCTCAGTGTGGGGAGAGATGGAGAACCGAGCCCTGCAGCCTGTCCAGAGCAAAGCATGTGTCCTGCTCTCCCCAACCTGAGAGCTGCCAGGCTCTGAGCAACTTCCCCTGAGATAGACCAGGAGACAGATGGGTGTTTTAAATGCCCTGCGTGGCCTCAACCCAAACAGTGGCACACTCCTAGCCAAAGCCCAGATGGGGATGAGAAAGAACCCTGCTGCAGCACAGCACAGACAGGTATACTCTGTGTTCCTTTTTTAACCCTCCCATTTTATTCTCAACTCTCATTTTCTTTCCTTTCTATTGTCAGATCCCAGCTTCAGCAGATGTCAACTGTATTCAGAGAGCTCTGGCTAATGTTTGATCTGAGGCAATACTAGAACACATAAAAATTTGCAACACTAGACAGTTTTAAGAGAGCAGAATAAAGTCACTCCTTTTCATATCTGAAATCACCCCAAATCAAGGAGAAAGAAACAGAAATGCAAACTCCCTCTTCAGCAAAACTAGAACACATTTGTAACCTGAACCACAACTTACATGGGAAGGCTGCCAAAAACAGGAAAGGGCTGCCAAAAGCAGTGCAGATTAAACAGGCTGTGCGAAAACACCTACAGAAGACACCTGTGGCTGCAGATCTTGGATAAAGCTAGCACAGCCAGCCAGTAGCTGGCACTCCCTGAAGGAAAAAAACCAGTGATTGCTTATCAACAACAATGGAAACAAGGCATGTAGTCTGGCAGTGGGAGCTGCCTCCGACCCTCTGGAGAAAAAGGTGGACAGGGCCAACAGAGGAAAGCACAGATCCGCCATCTTCATAGGAAGCAGTGTGTTGGCGAGGCAAAGTGGGAGGAGGGCTCTGAATTGGGAGAACACCACAGCTACAGATCTCTGCTGACTGAGTAGAAGCAAAGACGAAAAGCAATTACTACCATGATCCTGTGAGCAAAGTTCCTGTGAACCAGGGAGCAATCCTGCTCTCCTAACGCACTTCCTGGCACCTCCTCTACAGGCATCACCTGCAAAATGCTGATCCAAGAGGGTTCATGGCTTTCAAAGAGGAACCAGCACAAGATATAGTCAAAGATGCCGTAGAAGAAACAAAGGAGTACACAGGACAAAACATGGCAAACCAAGAAAACTCTCCAGGAAAAAGCTGTCACAAAGCAGATAAAAATTGTGACCAAATTTGCAAACTAATTTTGTGATTGTTTATTTCAGAAGGGAAACAACTGGTACAATCCCAACGAATGATTAAATCCATTTTCCATAGTTATAAAGGTAACCTCCTAAAGTAAAAATAAAATGCAAACCTTCCAAATTGTCAGAAGGAACACAACACAAAATAAAAAAGACCATATACTGAAAGATTTTGTTTTAAGATGCAAAAAGACATAAAATATGATAGTAAAACTAAGACCAAAATACTAACCATGTCAATGAATGGCCATAGTAAACTACTAAAAAGAAAAGATTCTAATATTGGAGACAAAACCCTTAACCATATGCCACATACAAGAGCCATCCCCAAAGAAAAGTGAGTCAAGGATTTCGAAAATAAAGGAAGAGCATACAATATACCAAGTAAATGTAAACTCAAACTAAGCAGGCACTATAATCCAATAGTTGGCAAGTAAAGTTGATTTCAGGGTGAAAGGTTTTAAATGAGACAAGTAAGCAGACTTTATAATAATAAAGAATATGATCCACAATTGAAGATCTAACACTCACTCCAAATAACAGCCCCACAATTCAGAGCAAAAGCCAGAAGCAATAAAAGGAGGGATCTTAGACACACACCAGAGGCAGGTAATTTGAATTTCCCTCTTCCAGCTCATGACAAGCCAATGGGCCAAATTAAGTGAAGACCTAGGATAACCAAAATTACGTAATAAATTAGACAAATCTAATTGATGTATATACCAAACTCTATACCTTGAAAACAAAGAATGCATGTAATTTTCAAGTGTTCGTGGAACCATCAAAAAAATTTCCCACATATTAGGCTGCAAATAAAAATTCACCAAAAAAGCAAAAATAATACACTATCTGATAACACAGAAGAAAAACTAGAAAGTAATTACAAAATTGTGGACTACAAAGCCCTATCACTTGGACATTTTTTAAAAATTCTCTTTAAACAACTCAGATCAAAAAAAGAAATCCATATAGAAATTGCCAGATATCTAGAAAATGACAATAACAAAAAACATTCCATGTGTTAGAACCTGCAGGATGCCGCTAAAGCAGTGCTCAGCGAAATCATGGCTGGTGTACTTATACTATTAAATTTTTAAAAATGAATTAAACATAATAAAATAGAAAAAATAATAGAACTAATCAAAAATTTAAGAGCTGATTCTTTGGGGAAAAATACCATAAAAACAAAATAAAGCCAATAAAACATATAAACTATTTAATCCAATCATTTAATCTATCATATAATGTTATCTATATTATTAACTATTATATTACTATTATATTAATCTGTCATGTTGATAGTACATACCCTTAATATGATATAATGAAATGGCACTTCACCTCTGTGGTCTTCCTCCCACAAACCCATAACCCCACTCTAATCACGACAAAAAGAAAGGACAAATTCCACTTGGGGGGAATCCAACAAAATACCTGACCAGTACTCCTCAAAAGTGGCAAGGTCATCAAAAACAAAGTCTGAAAAACCATCATAGCCGAGGGAAGCCTAAGGAGACATAACAACTAATGTGGTATTCTGGATGGGATCCTGGAACAGAAAAAGGATATTAGGTTAAAACTAAGGAAATCTGAATAAAGTATGGCCTTTAGTTAGTAATAATGTATCGATCTTGGTTCATGAGTTGTGATAAATGTACCATACTAAGGTAAGATGTTAATGATAGGGGAAGCTGGGTGTGGGTATATGGAGTAGGTATATGGGATCTCTCTGGACTCTCTGCTTAGTTTTTCTATAAATCTAAAACTATTTTTTTTAAAAGGCCTATTAATCAGAAAACCTTAAATCAATTTCTAAATTTTAGGAAATACAAAATGCACAAAAACTAGAAGTCACCTGCTATCATATTAACCAGGCATAAACATTGGTAGCATTTGGAGGTTTTTCATTTTATTCATTTTTGTCTATAAAATATCAACGAATTTTCTTATGAAAAATTGGCATTATAGGCCTGTTATTCAGGTTGTATTTCACCTAAAATTATATACTTAGCATTTGCACATATTACTAAATATACTTTAAATGCATGACTTCACTGATTAAATTTTTAAAATACATAGAACATGTGAACCATGTAATCATTTAAAGGGGGGAGAAAATACAAATATTTAAAATAAGAAGTCAAAATGGGAAATAACCAAACAGTACAGCAAAAAGCACTCATAAAAAGAATTAGTCTTGTTTGTTGTTTTAGTACAGGGAAAAAAGGTGTAAACCAAATTCCCAACAAATATATGACAAAAATATATGACAAACTCCTATAAATGAGTACAAATGCAAAACGTGAAAAGTTATCAACAGTTTGCACAAAAAGAAACGAAATGGCTCCTTTGAAAAGATGCTCTATGAAATGTGTCATGAAAAAGAAACAAATCAGAGCTACAAATGAGATGCCATTTTTGTCTATCAGATTACCCAAGATCAAAAAGTTGGATGACATCTTCTTTGGAGAAAGTGTGGGAAAGCAGACAGGCTCATACATTGCTACAGTGAATATAAGCTAGTATAACCTCAGTGGAAGGCAAATTAGCACCATCTTTTCAGAATTGCAAATGCACATACCGTTGGACCTAGCAATTCTACTTCCAGGATTTATTCACATATGTTCTCAAATGCACAAAAATACCTCTGTATATAGTACATACATATATACATGTGCAGCATTGTTTGTTACACCAAAATATTGGGAAAAACTCAAAACAGAAGACAGGCTAAATAAATAACAGTAAATTCATATAATGGAATACTATGCAGCTGAAGAAAAGAATGCACCCACATGGAAAATCCAACACTTAGATGAAGCCGAAGAAACCAGGTACAAAGCAATATGTGTGGTATGCTGTCAGTGCTGTGGAGGGAGAGGAGGGAGGGAGAAAAAGTGAGTATTTAACCCAAAGAGCCCATGTAGATCTGAGGACCAGTTGTGTTTGTAGGAAAACAGTCACAATGACCATACAGCTTTAGAAGAAAACTTGCTTTTCTCTGCTCACCTTAGATATAGTTCCATACTGATCTTCACCCAGACCTTGAGCCTCAACCAAGTTATGAGAAATTAGCAAGATAACATGTGAGAGGTGTCAGGCGTGTGATAGGGATTCAATAAATGGAACCAACAAGCGCCCAAGGCCACCTCTGTAAGTTTGTACAGACTGCCCAGGGACGTCTGAATGGGAGGCAAGCAGGAACTGGAATCCACACTTTTGTAATGCATTCAAAGACACCTTATACTCCCATTCTACCAGACCAGGAAACTGAGGCGCCAAGGGGAAGCAGGCCAACCAAAGTCACATGGCTGCAAGATGGCAGAGCTGATCCCATCCCCGGTAGCCTCAAAATCCCATTTGCTTTTGCACGCCCTCTATCATTAACCCCAAATATCAGCACTGACTTGTGCCAGGCAGCAAGCCAGTAGCGTCACAGGCTCAGAAGGGGTTGCATAACTTGCCCTGAGGTCACACAGCAGTTAAGTGGCCACTAGATGACATGCCTGTGCTCTCAACCTTTCCTCCACACTGTTTAGAATAGTGCCCTCTGCATGGCACCAACTGTAACCAGCTCCGTGCCACCAACACAGAAAATTTCTAAGGGAAACTGCTTTATCCCTGTACACAACCATGCTGACTTTGGCGTCGCTGTTGTTGTTGAAAAGATACCTTTAACGTGTCTGAAAGCAACAGCCAAGCGGCAGCCCCAGGGGAGACCTATCACTGTGCTTGGCTGTGGCCCATGTGGGTCACTGAGTGCACAGTGCTCTCCCTCCTGACTGTAGTCTCGAAGTCACTGTCCCTACTAGTAGCAGGCAGGAGTCCTGAAGGGAGCTCACACTGGGCGTGACAGGTGAGCAGCCCCTGTACTGCTCCTCTCAGGACAGGGCCCACAGCAGAGCGCCCTGTCCACTAACGGCAAGCCAATCAGGAAAACCAGATGCAACACAATCTAATGTGGAGCAGGAGACCCAGGTTTGAATCCTTGCCTGTCTGTTGGGCCCCGTGCGGAGGACTTAATCTCTCCGAGAATCTCTCTTCTGAAAAGTGCTGCTAACTCCGTGTTAACCCTGCCTGCCTTTGCAAGGACCGGGGCAGACATCTGTAAAGTCTGGGACCCAGTAAATGGTGAGTACTCCTTTAAATTGTGTAGGTCCTGCAACACTACATTTCACCACTTGAATGCATCCTGCTATGGCCTGATTGTGTCCACCCGCCACCCCACACCCCAAATTCACATGTTGAAGCCCTATCCCTAGAGTGATGGTATTTGGAGGTGGAGGCCTTTGGAAGATAGTTATTTCATGAAGGTGAGCTCCACCTCCTCCAAGAAGCCTGCCCTAACCTACCGGGCCTCCAGGCGCCTGCCCTGGACCTCTGTCCACCTTGAGCCAGCCAGGAGGGACATCTTTCTAGCCCTGCTGATCTGTTTTTTTCCTACCTGGAAGACGTTCCACTGAGGATGGCTCACTCTCTGCTCTTTTTAGAGGATGGAGCAGGGAAAAGGGCCAGGGCTGAAGTCAGGAGATGGTGACATGGAGCCTCGTAATGCCACTAATACAGTCACCACCTCTGGGCAGCTGACCCTTGGCTGTATCCAGTCTGCCCCTTTATCAGATAATGCTTTGCACCCTCCCTGCTTCCCGCCCTCACTTACTCATCCAAAAGGTACTTAGTGGATGTCTGCCACGTGCCAGGCACTGTGCAGCTGAGAGCTGGGCACACAGCAGTGGCCAGGTCAGACTCATCCCTGCCCTCTCTCTCCAGCCAAAGGGAGGGTGCTTATCACATCGCTTCTCTTCTTGTCTCCACCACGGCACGTGGCACTGGGCCAGGCACATGGACACACAACAGAATCTAACTTCCTGATAGGAATGACATCATTGCAACCCTGTAAGCATCCAGCGTACTGAGCAATGCTCAAGATGCCACCATCACACTCCCCTCAAACCAAACTTAATTCCTTACGCCATGCTTGGATGGGGATGCTTAATGACATTACCCGGAAGGATCTGCTCCGGGGCTTCAATCACGGCTGAGCAAGAAAACAAAAACTCAAATTGCCAATTGCCCTTCCCAGGACCCTAGCGGTGTTGCTACCCGACAGGGAAACGAGGAGACACGAAGCGATGATGCCACACTGTTTAAGGAGCCTCAAAGGCTTGCAAAATACAACACATAGTCTAGGAGGCCCAGGATCCCACATCAGTCTCAGAGGCCTGTCTGGCTGGGCTCAACAGACACGGGGGGTCTGTAAGAGGCACGACTGCTGCAGGAACTGGTAACGACTGGGTGGAAGGCCCTCCCCTCCGTGTGGCCTCTGGCTTGGGACTTGCTGGGGTAGAGGTGGGGGCAGGTCTCGGTCCTTCATTTAACCGCAGTAATGATGCCCTCCTGGGAATCTGAGGCCGCCGTAAAGTGTAAGACTCAATCACTTTCCCCCAGGGAGAGCCTGTACCAAAGGGGTCAGACCCAGTGGTGACAGGTCTGAATAATGACAAGGACTGTAAAAAGAAACGCAGTTTGACAGCACTGGAATTCCTTTAATAGACTACATATTACTTTCAAATATATTCTACAGCACTTGTAAAAGTGCAAAGCTGATCTAATCATGCTCCCTGCTTAAAATCTTCCACAGGCTCTCCTGGGCTTTCTGGATAAAGTTGACTCCCAGCCTAGCCCTAACCCTCCCAGCGTGTTCTATGATGATTTCCCAGCCCATCCCCCTCAGGGAACCCCTTCACTCCACCCGCCCCAAGCTCCCTGCAGTTCCCTGACATGCTGCTGCCACTGTCTCTTCCCTCTCCCTCCCTGCCCCCAGCATGTGCACACATCTACACAGTTCCATTCAGCATGGGTATCAGCACCTCTGGAGAGACCCCAAACTCCTGTGCTCTGAGAGCCCCTGTACTTATTCCCACCCCAGCACTTCTCACAAGGAGCCATGACATCTCTTGATCTGCTTCCCTCCTACCAGACTGGGGACCACGCAGGAGCAGGGCCTGGGTCTCCCTCCATGGAGTCCCCAGGACTCTGTGTGGCCCAGGTTTAGAGAAAATGGTGGGTGAATGTCTATAGAATGCACAAGCATGACCAAATGAATAAAAGCAATATGCTGCCTTAGAAAGAACTTCCACCTAGGAATGAACTGGGAACACGAAGTTCTGTGAGCTCAGACAATTCATTTAATGTCTTTACTCCTCAATTTTCATCACTTTACAATGGTACCAATGATAGCTGCCTGGCTCTGGTTCAACTGGAATGTTTTTAAGATTTTCTAGTGCAAATATTAGGTAGAGGGGATGTTTTATTAAAAGATGCTCATTCAGAATGAATCCGCCAACAGTGAATGAACTAAAGAACCCCCAAGATTTTATTCATAGACATCCCTTAGCTTTTCTTCTCTATAAACACATGGAGCTCACGCTACAACTGGCGGGGCAAGCCCTTTCTTCCCTAAGAGCTCACAAAGAGAGCCATCTGTCCAGTTCCAGGTGGAACCGTCTCACGCCTGTCTTCCTGGAGCATGAATCAATGAGGCTTCCCCGAGCCTCTCCTCCTTCTGGGGTTTCCATGGGAATCCTCCCACATGTGACAGAGCCAGGGGCCCCTGATGTGGAAGCTCAGCTGTCAGCCAGCAAGGAGAGCAGGGGATGGGATGAAGGAGCTTTGCTGGGCAGTGACCAGGCCAGCAACCTCTGCAAGGTCATTTGAAAGAGACACACCTCTGAGCCAGTGAGGCCACAGGCAATCCTGGCAGGTCTGGTCATCACAGCTGCCCCTGTGCCCAGAGAGCTGTCCCGGGCACGTGTGGCCTGTTTTGCAAGACAGCTGGTCTCCTTAAGGCCCAGCATGTCCGTGCTGGGACAAAGCATGAAGGGAGGAGAAGGGAAGGTGCCCCTTAATGGGACCCCCTGGGGAAAACTATGAAGAAAACACAGTAATCTTCACTTCCACCCCCTCATTTACCTCCCAAGATGAACCTTCCCTACTTGGTATAACTGGTTGTCTGAAAACAGGATGCCTGAAAGAAAACAGGACTATTGATGCCTCAGGCTTGATCTAGACCATAATAGGGACCTGCCTGGGAATTTTGAAGTTCCCTCAGTTAAGCCTAAGTTACCTCTGGGAGCACTTTTGAGATACCAGGGAAGAAAGGAGAGAGAAGGACAGGAAAGGAAGAGAAAAGGAGATCCTGAGAGAGAGGAGAGACGGAGCAGGACGTGGGAGGAGCCACTCCAGCCCCAGGAATCTGTGTGACTTGAGTATCTCATAGAATGCAGCTACAAGTGGATGTCTCTGTGACCTGCCCAACTGGGCCAAGTCCCACTCAATACTGGAGAAAGCAGAACTCCAGTTCACAATAAATTGACATTTCACAGCATTAAAAGCCTGGTGGGTGACTTTGGCAATGCTCCGGCCTCTCCCTCAGCACATACCAGCACATGGAGCTTTCCTGCTTTCTCCTGGCTCCAGGGTCCACCTGCCTGCCCCATTGATGGGGCACCCCCAAGGTCATGGCTTCAGTTTCTGCTTTGTGCTCTCTCTCCATGCATCTTGTCATCCGATTTGCATCCCAGCCCCCTGCAGACACTCTCAAGCTGCGTCTCCAGCTCTGCCTTCTCTCCTCAGCACCAGAGGGACCTACTGGAAGCCTATGGCCAGCCCAGGCTGGATGCTCTTTCAGATGACCTTGCAAAGCTCTGGAGGCCTCTTTCCATCATAAACCTCCCACTGTGGACACACCCACACTCTCAGCCCTGTGGGACATCTGCTGTTCACTGGCACCTCCGAATCCACACAGCATGGGCTGAGCGCAGCCCCTTCCCTCTCCTGCATACCAGGGTCTTCTCTGCATGTCCCTGTTTTTGCCATGGATCCCCGCCTCTTGGTCTCCATCACTCAATGCCTTCGGCCTTCCTTTCATTCAAACCCTGCCTGGATTACTGCAACGGTCTCTATCAGGTCTCCCGGACTCCAGTCCATGTACCCAACCACTCTCCATGCTGCCAAGGGGTAAATCTGACCAGGATGCCCACCCACCTGCTCTTCAACCCTCCAAGCAGCTTCTACAGAGAGAAGCTGCACCCCTTAGCTTGGTACCCAAGGGTCCTTGAGAGTTGCTTTTGCTCATCTCTCCCTCACTCAATCTCTCACCACGCCACACCACAGACCAGGCACGCCAGACTCTACTCAAGTCAGGATATCCTGTTCACAGCTCAGCGTCCTGGGAGCCTTTCCACCTTCCCTTGCCTGGCTGACACTCCCTCACTTCCCCAGCTCCCCTAGCAGAGGCAGGGCCGAGCACCTCTCCACCCGACTGTCTCCTCATCCCTCCATCCCGCCTCATCCTGGTCCTACCTGTCAATTCCTAATGATGTCTCCTGCACCTCATCTGCATTTCTTGCTGGTAGAGCCAGTGCCTAGCCAGCCTCTAACTGTCTCCAACACTCACACACAGCCTTGTACCTGCTACTTCTGGCTGCATTAGGAAGAGCCTATCAGATTGAAGAAGGAATATCCACTCTATATCTCCTGTATGGTTTGTGTTTTTAACAACAGATATTTTTTCCTAATTAAAGTATACATTTTAAATGGGGAATAAGTTCTGAACTCAATGTGTGAAGCAAAAATCACATGCAACCAATACTGCTCTGGAAAGTTCTTTTAAATGTCCACAAAGTTCATGAAAACTGGTTTGGGCTGTGCCATTCTCTTTCCCAAAGATAATGTTATACAGCAGAGACAACTGTTTTTCCTGCGGCCTCAGAACGTATCCCTATTTCTTAAGCTCAGCAGCAGCAAGCAAACCAGTTGGCTTATGTAGGGACCATGTTTTATTAAAAATGTGTTCCTGATTTTTAAATTTTTTATTCTTCTTCACCAAGTGTGTATGGTCATGTTCACGTAAGCTAGGTGCACGCATTATGTACTTATATATTTAAAAACTACCGCAAGGCAGACACTGCCTGTGACCTCAGTCTAGATCCTACCACCCCCCTGATTTTTCCATATCTAGTGGCCTGCTTCTAGCTGCAGGACTGCCTGAGACCCTTCATTCCTGTATCAACAGAAAGGGGACCTTTCAAGAGCCTGGATGTGTGACAACAGGGCAGGCAGCTCAGGAAAAACTAAGTTAACTCCTGTGTGGTGAGCTGTACTGGGTCATTCCCCAAAAGGGCAAGGAACTCAGCACTGGCACAGGCCTTGGCCACTTCCTGGGATAGAAATAAAGCCACCAAGGACAGGCCTGAAAGAATGATGAGAGGGTTCCAGTCCTATGAAAAGCCAGGAGGGAAAGTATTGGGGGGCTGGGGGGAGCAGACAGCAAGTGACTAAGCCTTTGGAGTGCTGGAGCAAAACTGAGAAGGCCAGAGGGCTGGACGGTGATGAGAGAGGAAACTGGCCTGAGAAGGGTGGACAGGCAATAACTAGACCCAAACCGGAGGGCCCTGGGGTCTACATTTTACTCCAAGGCAGCCTTAAGGAGGGCCCAATTGAGGGAGGAATGGGAGGAATTTGATCTATTTACATTTTTAAAAGACGCTTCTGATAAATGGCTCTTGCTACTTGCTAATCTGATACATGAAAAAAATGGAATCTTGTTTTAACTTGCATTTTTCTTATTGAGTGAAGTAGCGCATCTTGTCATATGTTTTAGTGTCATTTCTGTTTCATTTTGTGTGTGTGCACTGTCTAGTCTTTTTCCCTTTGATCTTTTGCTTGTTGACTGGAGTAATGTTTTACACATTTGAAGAGATGAGCCGGTTTTGATAGAAGTGGGAATTCTTTCCCCAGTTTGTCTAAGTCTTTTGACTGTTTATGGCGATTTCTTTTCCCTGCATATTTTATCTTAATGTTATCAAATTTATCAATCCCAAAGTAAAAGACAAATACAAACTGGAAATATGTGAGTAGAATGGCTAGTAAGTTGGATTCTGTTTGTTGTTTGCCAAAGGTGGCGGCTTTATTACCATTTATAAAGGAAGTTTTAAAAATGGGATCAATCAGAGAGTATGTGTCTCAAAGGAATATGCCCTCGGGTAAAGCATGTTTATATCATGCTTGTACACATTTCACGTCTTCCAGATTTAGGCTCATCAAATTGCAGGGGGGACGGGGGCAGGGGGATGTAGAAGGTGGGTGGGAGGATAGGGGCTCAGAGTCATGAAAACGAGAGAACTCCTATTTTCACCCTCCAACCACCCCCAAGGAGGAGCGTGGAGAGAAGAGAAAACTGAGCTGGGAGAGGTTAGGGAACTTGCCCAAGGTCACACCGTGGGCTGGTGGTGGAGGCAGAGCTGAGACCTCTCCACCTCCCCGCGGTACGAAAGTGCCCTCCTCTCCCTTCATGTCCGCAGCAGCCCGCGCTTGGCCCTGGCTGGAGCAGCCACTCCCCCGGCTTCTCCCGCCAGTCAGAGGTCGGGGCTCGGCGTCCTCTCCTGGCTCAGAGCCGCTGGCGCGTACAGCGACCGGGCCGACACATTTGCCGCGCTCCACGGTCCGGTCTCCTCCCTCCTTCCCAGAGCCCGGCGCCCAGGAATTCCAGAGCCCTCAACTCCCTTCCTTCCTGAGCATCGCCAAGTTTGTCTCCGAGCAAGGCCGGGAACTGGCCTCCGCGCTCTTGGCCAGGAGACCACCGTTACTGCCCCAGGGTCAGGAATAAATGACAACCGCCACCACTTCACCAGAGCCTACTGCGTGCCAGGCGCTTTACTTCCGCCACTCTGACTACCCTCGACGAACAGACCCCCCAGGAATTATTGTTCCCATTACACAAATGAGGTAGCTGCTGCAGCTCCGGAAAGTTGGATGACACGCTTGGGCTCACAGAGCTAGTAATAGTGGCTAACGTATGATTGAGTGCTTCCTATGTGCCAGGCACAGGCCTAGGTACAAGCACCATCCCATAGATCTTCCCAGTACCCCTGTAAAACGTGTGCCATTATTATTCCCATCCTACGGATGAGGAAACCGAGGTTTGGCGCCTTGCCCAAGGTCACCCAGCCAGTGTGTGACGGATGCTGGACTCAAACCCAGGCGAGGTGAGTCGGAAGGCAGTTTTTCATGCGGTCTCCGCTACGCAGAGAACCAGGGGGTTTCGAACCCAACGTCCCGGGGGCCGGCCCCCAAATGCCCCAGGACTGCGCAAATCAATCAGCTCAGACTGCCACTATCTGCAGAAGAATTCCCCGGGACCGGGACCTGACCCACGCCAGGAGCGCGGGCTGTGACTAGTGCCGGCCCGCGTCAAGTCCGTGCGGCCAGATCTCGGCTCCCGGCCCCCGCGCGCCCCAAGGCGCCCCTCACCGGGAGTTGGAGAGTACTCACCATAAAAGAGAGGAAGAGCGCCGGCCCGGGAAGAATCCCCAGCGCTGGCAGGTCCTGGACTCCGCGGAGAGGCGTCTGCTGCCGCCGCCGCCCACTCAGGGGCGCCCGAGCGACCCCGCAGATGCCGGCTTCCTCCCCAGGGCCAGGGGTGCGTCCTTAAGGCTGATGCCCAGCAGCAGCGCCCCCTCTGCCAGGCAGGATGGCCTAGAGTTAGGAGCGTTCTTGGCGAAGTTGGTGCTCAGGCGCGGCGAGAGGAGCGGGGGTCGGGCCGGGAGTGGGGAAGCGCCTTATTGCGCCGATCCCGGGGGCGCGCCGAGGCCCGCGCTCTAGCCGCTCCGAAGCTTGGCGCCTGACCCAGAGGGCGGCGAGTCTCGCGCTCAGGGCGCACGGGCCGCGCCTTGGCCGCCGGCCCCGGGTGAGCCCGGCGTCTTCCCCAGCGCCCTGGGCACACGCAGCGGTAGCTGCAGCTGGGGCCCGGGCCCGAGCTGCGGCGCGCTCATTGCCCTCCCCAGGGGCTGGGCGCCTTTGTGCGCGGGGCGCGCCGGCCGCCGCGGCCAGCTCTGGATGCTGCAGCCGCTGCCGCCACCCCCTCCTCCTCCGCCGCCGCCCGCTCCCCGCCTTCCCGGCCGGCCCGGAGGCTGCAGCTGAAAGCCGATCTGGCTGAGCTCATCCCTGAAGGCCACTAATCCAATAGCCGCGGAAGGCGCGGTCGCTGGGAACGCCCCTTCCCCCACCATCCCGCGCCCCGGCCGTCCCAGCTCGGGCTGCTGCCGGCGCCGCCACCTATTCGAGGCCACCAGCTGGCGGGAGAAGGAAGTGGATCCCGCGCCGGAGCCCCTATGCCGAGGCGACGGCGCGGTCGCCATTCACTCACCCGGCCGCTCGCCCGCGCACTCCCTCACTCTCGCACTCATTCATGCGCGCGGGTCCTCTCCCATTCATTCAAGCGCGGCTGCAGAGCCAGGGTGGGTGCCCCTAAGGGGGCGGAGACACATAGAGTCACTGGGCAGCTTTGCTTTTACTCAACGTACGTGGGGACTAGCAGCCGGGGGGAAAGAGGATGGTTTAACATCCCCCTTCCTCACACACATGTCCACACTTTATTATTGATATCAGGCTCCAACTCCTCTTTTAAAGTCCAATTTCACACCACACCTGCTTTACGCAGCTTCCCAGCCCACTCGAGGAACAGAGAGGTTGGTGTCTGCTCAGCTGGCTACCAACGCTTATCCTGGGCCCTTCATGAGCAGAGCTGTAGGGCAGGGAGAGGGCGTGGGCGGAGCAGAGGCCGGGAGGGTGCTTCTGGTATCCGTGCTTCCTTGGGGAAATTGGAAGTATCTGGTCTAGGTGTCCTCGCTGTGCTCCCTGAGTGGGTTTCAGGTCCTTTCTACGTTTACTGACCCAATCCCTTTCTGCCAAGCACCGGGCAGAGTCTAGACAGCATGTGCCCATTAGGGACACAGAAGATGTGAGGGAAATGTTTTCAGAGGCTCTGGGGCTAATTTCCCAGACTGGGAAGGGCAATCTGGAGATGTTTCTAGTGGATGTGACCACATGAATTAGCTCCCGGAGGCAGGGGGACAACATGGTCACCTGGATAGGTACCTGCCACAGCACAGAGCCTGGAGTGTGACTGGAGGGTGAGCAGAGAGGGGTAAGATAAACCTGGAGGGATGGACAGTGTCTAGGGCCTTGGGGACCAACTGAAGCGCTTAGCTTTCCCCAGGAGCAGTTGGGAAGGCCTTTAACCAGGGTGGTGGCCTCATCAGATTTGCATTCCAGAAAGATCTCTCAGCAGCAGAGTGGGTGAATAAATGGAGGAAACCCAGCTTGGAAGCTACTGTAATAGTTCAAGCAAAAGATGATGCTTCATGAACCAGAATAGCCGTGGAGCGGTGGCCAAAAGGGTGTATTGGCCAAATATTTGTAGTTCTTATCCTAACGTTTTCCATCATTGTCTGTTTGCACCTCTGTCTCCTTCCTGAAACCGTGAGCTCCCGGAGGGCGAGCGTCTGTCTCTGGATGCTTATTTTGGGTTCTTAGGGGGATTTTAAATTCCTTGAAAGCAGGGACCGTATCTTATACTTCTTTGAATCACCCGCAAAATCCAATACCAATTCTGGACACTGAGTAGGTGTTCAAATATATTTATTAATTATATATATATATATATATATATATATATATAGAGAGAGAGAGAGAGAGAGAGAGAGAGAGAGAGAGAGAGAGAAGCAGGTGGCTCAGTGCTCCTTGAGTCCTGAAAGAAATAGTCGTTGTGTGTTTGGAAAAAGTTTTATTCTCTGGCTCTTGTTCCTCTGGTGGTCTAATCTTCATAGCTGGTTGATGGTGTATTAGGCTGAGGCCACTGTGGGGCTGAGAAGGTACATAGATAACTAGGGCTTTGTCAAGGCACAAAAGTAAGTCTTCCATGGACAACACGGAGGCAGAAGAGAACTCACACTTACTGGGTGCCTGCGAGCCTGGCTCTCATCACTCATCACTTCACCAAAGCCATATAATATATTTTGGGGACAGGATTTCTTACCCTCATTTGAGAGCTCAGCATTACACAGTGATAAATAACAGAGCTGGAATTTAAATACAGGTCCGGCTGACTCTGTAGCCATGATTGCTGTTACCACACCCCACTACTAACATGAATAGTACCCGCCCTGATGAGAGGAAGCCAGGTCAAGCCATCGGTGAAGATGATTGGCCCCAAGCACCTAGGAATGAATAGTTGGAGATATATTCCACCACACAAGTGGAAGCTCCCCACTCCACGCTACCTGATCTATTGCCACCTGAGACTTTTTTGGCAGCTATTACCTGTGTGGTAGTCAAGCATTTCATCTTTTTTATTGAATTATCTCATATATCCTTAACATAGTCGCTCATTCCCTCTGAAAATAAAGTGGTTTAAGAAGAAAACTGCAGGCCGGGCGCTGTGGCTCACGCCTGTAATCCTAGCACTCTGGGAGGCCGAGGTGGGCGGATCGCTCAAGGTCAGGAGTTCAAAACCAGCCTGAGCAAGAGCAAGACCCCGTCTCTACTAAAAAAAATAGAAATTAATTGGACAACTAAAAATATATAGAAAATATTAGCCGGGCATAGTGGCACATGCCTGTAGTCCCAGCTACTTGGGAGGCTGAGGCAGAAGGATTGCTTGAGCCCAGGAGTTTGAGGTTGCTGTGAGCTAGGCTGATGCCACGGCACTCACTCCGGGCAAGGGAGTGAGACTCTGTCCCCCCCCCAAAAAAAAAAAAAAGAAGAAAACTGCAATTACAATGTCATCTATTAAAAGGATCTCAGATTCCTGTAGCGTTAAAAGGAATATGTAATCACCAATTAAAGAAAAGCATGCTATTGGCCCAAACCATTAATTAGAAGTAAATCTGGAAAAATTCTCTGAGCAACATCATGGTCAGGCTAACATCTTTTCTACTAGAGCCAAAGTGACCTGTGTGAGGCTCAGAAAGGTTAATAATTTGCCTAAGTCACACAGCCGATACTCCCCTGACACTGGAGAATGTGTGTTTGAAATGCATGATCTGACACTCGCTAGAGTGTGCGAGACTCTAGAAGGGCTCAGCTGATTTTATGGGCAGCATGCCTCAAGTAGGCTTCCCGGTTCAGGCCTTTACCATCTCTACCCTGGACCTTGGCAGTTTAGTCTCTGCCTCTCCTCATCCCCCTGCTCTACCCATGCTCTCCAAGTAACACCCAGAGTGATGTGGCAATCACTATCGGTTGTCCACTAAAAATCCTCCCCATCTCTTTTAGATTAACAGAATGATACTTTTAAATTTTGTCCAGTGGCAATATACCCTCCTTAGGAGACAAATTCTGGTAGTTCTCAGCCATTCCTGGCAACCTCATTTCCCTCTACCAGCGATTGTTCTAGGAGTAGGCAAATGGCCCAGTTTTGGTCAATAAAACTTAAGGGGAAGTCTACTGGGGCTTCCTGGGGAAGATTTTCTCCTTACTAGAATATCCACATTGGGGAGAGGAGAAAATCCTGCTTATTCTTGCCCTTTCCTTCCAGCTTGAGACATTACCGTGTGAGAATATGGTGTTTGAAGTGGTAGACTTCTCTCAACCGTGAAGACAACGCCAAGAGAATTGGAGATTCCAGCTCAGTGCCCTAATGTCGTTGAGCCACTAAACCAACTGAGAAACCACCTACCCCATGACTACATTCACGTATACAACAAACATTCACTGAGCACTACTATGTGCCCAGCACTGTTTCAGAATTAAAGATAAATCAAAAAACAATGATTTTTAATTTCTTAGATTTTAGATTTTAGTAGTGGGAGGATGAAGTCAGACAATAAACAGCATAAATAGAAAATACATATGTCAGAGAGTAGTAAGTGTTATAGAAAAAAATGACAGAGAAGAATGAGGGAGATTGAAAGTACTGGGGCATCATGGAGCAGGTGACATTGGCACGAAGTCCTTAGGGCAGTGAGTGAGCCACGCAGGCAGCAGGAGAAGAAACTCCTAGGCACCTAGTACCAAGGCCCTCAGCTGGGTATTGTATATTGTGTTCAAGAACAGCACGGAGACCAGTATGTCTGGTCCCTCCACTGAAATATTAAACGGAGGGGGACAAGGATAGGAGCAAAACTGGGAGGGAGGCTATTGAAGCAATAGTTTTGTTTTTGTGACTTCTTAATATAAAAGAAATAATTACACAACTTTTTCTGTTTGAGCCACTGACAGTGGAATCGTTTATTGTTTGCAGTCAAAACGATTCTTGATCATTTCCATAATTTAGCCATGGTACTCCCTTGCTAAAAAAAACTCCTGATTGGCTTCCCGTTGAATAAAATACAAACTTCTTGACTTGACTTAAAGGTCCTCCATGAAGGAGAATGAATTTCCTACCCCTGACTTAACTCCTTTTCTCAATTCTCTTGAATCTGAAGTAAAGAGGCTCTCCTGCCTATATGCAAACAGAATTTGGCTATAAAGAAAACTTGTCAAACTTATTTTAAATAAGAATGAGAGGTGAAAAAAATTATTTTCAGTAATTACTGAAAAAAAATGGAGAGGTGAAAGACTAGGATCATTTACTCTCATACGTTGCTGGTGGGAATGCAAAGCAATACCACCCCTATGGGGGGAAATTGACAGCATCTAACAAAATTTCATAAGCATTTACACTTTGACCCAGACAATCCCTCTTTTAAGAATTTACCCAGAAGATATACCTCAAATAGCAGGAAAAGATATCTGTACAGAGTTATTGGTTGTAGTATTATTTTGTATTATAAATTATGAGACACCACCAAAATGCTAGGAAATGGGTTGAATAAACTATGATGCATCCACCCAATAGAGCATTATGAAGCTGTAAATAAGAATGTGGAAGCTCTTTGTGAACTTATATGGGGTAAATTCCAAGATGTATTATCAAGAGAAAAAAGCAAAGTACAACAGGGTATGCTACCTTTCATGTAGGAACACAGGGTAAATAAGAAAATATACAGATATCTGATCTACTCATTGTTTTTAAAAAGCAATACAGGAATAACTAGAAACCACTGAAGTTGGGCACTTACACAGATGAGAGGGAATGGAGAGAAAAGGAGAAGGGGGAAGAAGTAACACTGCACTTGAGTTTAACTTTTTGTGTAGTCTTTCATTTTGGAAGTGTGTTAGTGTTTTACATATTCAAACTGACCTAAAATAATGGAGGGTGGGGAGAGACTAAAATGAAATATAAACAGATAAATGAATCCAACAGTATTAAAAAACAAAACAGCCACAGTGAAGGGGAAAAAATTAACTAATTTAAGTAATTCTTTTTTTTTTTGAGACAGAATCTCACTGTGTCACCCAGGCTAGAGTGCAGTGGCATCATTATAGCTCACTGCAACCTCAAACTCCTGTACTTAAGCAATCCTTTTGCTTCAGCCTCCCAAGTAGCTGGGACTATAGACCCATGCCACGACACCAGCTAATTTTTCTATATTTAGTAGAGACAGGGTCTTGCTCTTGCTGGTCTTGAACTCCTGAGCTCAATCGATCCTCCTGCCTCGGCCTCCCAGAATGCTAGGATCACAGGCATGAGCCACTGTGCCTGGCCTTATATAATTTTTGAGCAAAGTATTTTGACTACAGATCTTCAGTTTATCAACAAAAAGAAGTGCATAAATAAATAATCTCATATTCAACTTAATAGATCTGGTTTTCTGTAGGAGTATAAGACTTCTGAAACTGTTTTTTATGAGTTTGAGGTCTGAAAAAAATAAGTACATACACTATTTTTCAGAGTTCTTACTGTGGAAGAAAGGAGATACAACAATAAATGGGCAAGGCAAGCCGAACCCTAAAGGTGGCTTGGAATTCGGGATGTCAGTATTTCCAGCTTTGTCCAGCAAAAGGTCTCAGAGCACTTACACTCCAGTGGCAATGAGCTTGCTCTAACACACAATTCTTGATTTCTTAAAAAAAAAAAATTCTACTCATAGGAACCAGATATTCTTGAAGAAATGGCTGGTTCAAGGACTGGGGAAGGGAAAGTACATAGTAAGTCTGGAACATGGTGCTGTAAGAGAGAGTAAGAAAGAACAGGAACATATCAAAAGTACATGGGACACATCTGAAGTCACTAAGCATCCAGATATATGACAGTAATGGATTATAAGCAATTGAATATAAGAATCCATAGGTTTGTACAAATACATACATACATACAGAAAGGACAGCTCTTCCATGCTGTAGAATGTCAGCTAATAAATGCCGAAGAAATGACAGTATTAGGAAATCACCATTTTGCTACCATCTTACTAATAGATACAGGCAAAAATCATCAAGGAATGTCAAAACATGTGTGTAAAAGTTTGATGAGCAACATGATATTTACAATCTCAACAAATCTCTCTGAAAACATAGTTATTACTTAGAAAAGGAAAAATAGAAACTTGCCAGGCGCCACGTTAACACAGTGATGAAAGTTAACATCATCAGTAACAGGACAAATCAACATCGTGTGCTTCCTGATCTGATGCGCTGAGAAGAATAAATCCCTTCTGTAGTATTCTGGCCAGCAGTACACAATCCCAATCTAATCATGAGGACATAGCAGACAACTTTGAATTGACGGACATGCCATAAAACAATCGGCATGAATGTACTCTTCAAAATATCTGGGTTATAAAAGAAAAACAAAATAGGAAGAATTGTTCTAGATTAAAGAAGACAAAAGAGACTCAATAATCAAGTGCAATATATGACTCTGTAGTAGATCTTGGACCAGAAAAAAAAATTTGCTATAAATGGAATTATTTGAATGATTGATAAAATCAGAATATGGACTATAGATTAGATAATAGTTATAAATGTTAAAATTCCTGCTATCTTATGGATATGTAAAAGAATTTTTGTTTTTAGGAAACACATAAGGAAGTATGTAGGGGTAAATCAACATGATGCATGCAACTTACTCTCAGTCCAGACAGAAGAATAATCAAGCAAATGTTGACAAAATATGGACAACTGGTCAACTGTGGTACAGTAACGGTGGCCACAAGTTTTTTGCTACTCCTCTAATTGAGAGATGGAGTCCAATTTCCCATTTTTGAATCTGAGCTGGCCTTAGTGACTTGTTTGACTGATAGAATGTGGGTGAAGTGATGCTCTGGGATTTCCAAGGCTAAGTCACGAGAAACTTAGCACCTTCGATCTGGGCCTCCTGGAATGAACGCTTCTCTGGGAGCTTGAACTTCTACATGACGTCCAACTCCGTGAGACCACCACGCTGTAGATGTGTAGGTGCTCCTGTCGGCAGTTCCAGCTGACCCAGGCTTTCACTCTTCCTCTCCAAGATGCCAGAAGCTGTCCTGGATTCTCCAGACTCGTTTATCCACTAGCCAAATGCTATTCCTTGACCTCTGTCAACACCACATGGAACCAACAGAAAATCACTCACCTGAGCTCTGCCCAAATTCTTGACACAGAAAATCATGATGTATAATATAATGGTGATGGTTTTAAGCCATCAAGTTTTTGATTTGTTTTTTTATACAAAAATAGTTTTTTATACAAAAACAGGTGATTGATAAAAAGGGCGTTCTTTGTACCATTCTTGCAACTTTTCTGAAAGTTTGATATTACTTTAAAATTAAAAGACAGGCAGACAGATCAGAAAAATAAATAAGTAGATAAAATTAAAAGAAAAAAATGTAGAGCCATAAATGAATGGCTAAAATGGGGGTATATTTCTGCTTAAACCAAAAGCTGTTTTTTTCCAGCTGGAAAATCATGCAGTAATTTCTTAAGTCTGTGCCAATGTCTGGACCCAGGTTGAGCTCTCTGAGTGAAACATAATGAGTCAGGACCACGAAGGGGTTTGTTGAGCTTTAATCTTCAATGTGGAACCAGGATTCATCCAGTGGAAACATGCCTATCAAAACGGCTGGCCTCTGCGCTCTCCTATCAGTTCCACTTCTCCACTGGGTGTCTCAGAGGTACTTCAACACAGCAGGTCCCAGACCAAACCCACATTCGCGCCTCCTTGAGCTCCAGCCCCTACCAAAACAAACAAACAAAAAATAACCTAGCTCTCCTCTAGCGTTTACCAAATCAGAGAGTGGCTGCTCTATCCCATTTCATTATGAGAACCAGAAATCCAAGAGTCACCCTTGAGGCACCCTCTCCCTTACTCTCCATCACTAGTTACGTGGGGTTTGCTTCCCAATATATTCCTCATTTGTCCCCTTCTAGCCTCAGCCACCATCACCTTTCACCTCTTAACCACTCCCCCTGTGTATGGTCCTCCTGAGATACGTTCTCCAGTTCTGCACACTGAAAACACAAATCAGAGAATATCACTTCTGTGCTCACAACCATTCGAGGCTTCCTTTTCGTCTTAGATTTCCTTCAGGAAACCACAAAGGAAAAATTTAAGTTTAATTGAGAAAATGTATAAAACTTTCCAAGGCAGAAAAGAAAATATATACACATATATATAATCATAAAATAGGCTGAAAACAAATAACAAATTGGAGAGAAATATTTGTAACTCCACATGACCAACAAAGAGCTATGCTCTTCATTATATAAAAAGACCTTACAAATCAACAAGAATATGATCAACATGCAATAGCAAAATGAACCTACAATATAAAAATTCAGTATATAATAAAAGAGAAAAAGAAAAATGGCATGTGAATACACAAAAAAGATGCTCAACTGTGACAATTAAATAAATAAGAAACAAGAAAAAACTTGCCTATCATATTGGTATAGGTTAAAAGTTTTGAAAATCCACAGTGTTGACGAGGGGATAATATTCAGGCAATTTCCTGCATGGTTGGTACAATCAGGGCCATTTTTAAACCTTCACAGGTCTCAGGAATTCTTACCTTTGGAAGCCACACCCTACATCATGTAAAATATATTCAGTACACACACATCCGTATTTAGTATGATTTTTGCTGATACTGAAATATTGAAAGGGTTTTTATAATTTTGCCTTTGAAATGACTTGGTCATAAGTAATTCTTATGATAGCCTATTTAATTTATAATAGGCTGTTTGATTTATGATAGGCTATTTCTCAATAGGCTATTTCTCATTATTCATACTTGTGGACTCTTGCAAAATGAGCAAAATATATAACCTATAAATTGTCTTCAAATATAATGAACTTTTTATGAATAATAACATTACAAGTAATATATTGTAGAGACATTTAATTAAATATTTATTGATCTCAAATTTGCAGTTTCCCTTTCTGTTAGGAAGCACTTTTCAGTGCCCAAACATGTTTCTAGACCCCTGGTGATAAGCTATGCCTAAAGAACATTGTAATGGTGACAGGGCTCTGGACAAACATCTCTGGAGGACAATGAGGCAATGTATATCAAAATTATAAATGTGCATATTTTTTCACAAATTCCACTGAAATGAATTTACCCTATACATATACTCACATGTGTACCCAAATATGCCTTTACAAGAATGTTTGTAACAACAAAGAATAGAATGAACTTAAAATATCCATCAGTCAGGGATTGAGTAAATAAATCATGGCACATCTATACATTGGAGTTGGGTGCAGCTCTTCAAAAATTTGGCATACATCTAACTGTGCTGATGTGAAGAAGCCTCTACCTATATTGTCAAGTGAAGCAAATGAAGGTAAAAACATTTTGTATAGAATCCCATCTCCCTTTCCCCACCCTGCATATCAGGTTTTTTTTTAAGAAGCTATGTATTTTTACAAGCATTTTGTTTGTAAAATAGTTGTGAAAATATATACTAGAAAGCTTGATGGTGGTTGTCTCTACAGATTGGGAGAGAAATGAGGCAGGAAGGAGGGGAGTCACTGAGTTTTCTTCAAATTAAACCCATGGGTTATTTTCATAATAGTTTAGTAAAGGAGATGAGGGCACTGTGGCTCACACCTGTAATCCTAGCACTCTGGGAGGCCGAGGTGGGCAGATCGTTTGAGCTCAGGAGTTTGAGACCAGCCTGAGCAAGAGCGAGACCCCGTCTGTACTGAAAATACAAAGAAATTAATTGGCCAAGTAAAAATACATAGAAAAAAAAATTAGCCGGGCATGGTGGCACATGCCTGTAGTCCCAGCTACTCGGGAGGCTGAGGCAGGAGGATCTCTCAAGCCCAGGAGTTTGAGGTTGCTGTGAGCTAGGCTGATGCCACAGCACTCTAGCAACAGGGCAAACCAATTCCCACACTGGACCACAAAGTGTTCACAGCCAGGCCCTGTCCTCTGTGGCTTTGTCTCATGCTACTTGCCTTCCTGTTCTTCAGGCTCTAGCTCACTAGTCTGCTCTCAGTTCTTCATGTCTTCAAGCCTCCTCCCATCCTTGGGTCTTTACCCAGGCAGTTCCTTCTGCTGGAACTGCCCCCGCCAACACAGATACACTTGGTTAACTTCGACTCCACTTTAAATTAATGTCTTGCTCCTGTGGGAAGCCTTCCCTGATGGCTCAGCTGGGCCAAATGCCCCACCATGCACTCTCATGGCACCCAGTGCTTTTAACACGCGGCAGTCATCACAGGTTAAAATTCCCTATCTGTGGGCTGCTGTTTCATGGCTGACTCCTTTAGTAAATTCTGATGATCATTTCCCTATCATCCAGCATGATGTCTAACACATATTAGGGCTCTATAAATATTAGTGAGTGAATGAATCAACTAAGGGGAAGTCTCCCAACATGGACAGGGGCATTGTTTATCCAGCGTGGCCCCTTTCAAGTTCTTCCCACCCAATGGCCTCCGAACTTGAGCTAATGACTTTGCCCTCACCATAGAAAAGTATTCTGCCAAGAGCTTCCTTTCAGAAGTGTTAGAACATATAAGAACGAGTACTTTCTTGTGGAAAATTGGAGGAGGTGTCAATAGGCATAATTTTAGTAATCCTAGATTTTTGTTAATGTCATTATTGCTAGAACGTAGCAAAATAAAATCCATTTTATGTTGCATAACATTTCATAAAACATTTGTCAACAGGCCTAAAACAAATTTAACAAAAGCAACTATACAGACAAATAAAACAAAAGCAAAAGGAGATTTCCACTGTCAATATGGCCTATGGACCTGACTCTTCTAGACAAAACAATATAAGCTTGGGATAAACATACCAAAAAACAATGACTTGAAAGCCCTGATGAATGAACAAAAGCAGGCAAATTCTGGAGAGTGGTCTACACTTGGGAAAAATGAAGGACATAGAGTGAGTTACTCATATTTATGGGTTTTAGCCTTTGGCTAGGTTTAAGTTAGTACCACTCAAGGCAACCAAACCTGTGCTAAAAAACCTGTGGGCTTTCTGGCCTGCAAAACTAGAGGACAGAGTTCAGGGCAATTTTAGCCACTGAAAAGTGAGGAAGATCCTATAAAGATCCAGAGAGGGGTGGTCCCAAATTCTGTGCAAAATCTCTACTCAGATCTGTATAATCCCCCTGATATGCACATGCCTGGGCAGACTGTGAGCAACCTAGTTAGGAAATAAGGAAGTGAACTGAGATTAGAGCTGCCACCCATGAAATAGAACTTGCTGTTCGAATCCAGCAAAAGCAATTGCCTGCTAAGAAACAAACAAACATACAAACCAGAATCTAGGGTCTCCACAACACAATAGTCACAATGTTGCTGATACAATCCAAAATTATTTGATACATGAAGATCAGGAAAACCTGACCAATGATCAAGAAAAAAGAAAATCAACAGACACCAACCTTGAGATAATCTGGATGTTCAAATGAAAGGATTTTAAAGCAGCTATTATAACTACACTCAAGCAAGTAAAGGAAATTATACTCACAGTGAATAAAAAAAAGAAATCTCAACATACATACAGATACACACACGCACATATACACAATATATACCAAATGGAAAATCTAGAAATGAGAAGTGTAATATCTGAAATTTAAAAAGGAAGTACTCATGGACTTAACAGAAGAATGGGAAAAAAAAGAAAAGCTAATGAACTTGAAGATAGATTTAAACAAAAGTATTCAACCTGAATAACAGAAAGAGAAAAAAAAATATGGCAAGTGAACAAAGATTCAGGGCTCTGTAAGATTATATCAAAAGGCCTAACATAGGAGTAGTTAGAGTCCCAGACGAGGAGGACAAAGAAAATGGGGTGGAAAATACATTCAAATAAATAATTGCTGGAAATTGCTCAAATTTTGTGAAAGACATACATTTGAAGAGTCAAGAAGCTCAGAGAATCATATATAGGATAAATATGAAGGAAACCACATCTATGTATATCACAGTTAAACTGATGAAACCAAGGATAAGCCAGGCGCGGCGGCTCACGCCTGTAATCCTAGCTCTCTGGGAGGCTGAGGCGGTGGATCGCTCAAGGTCAGGAGTTAGAAACCAGCCTGAGCAAGAGTGAGACCCCGTCTCTACTATAAATAGAAGGAAAGAAATTAATTGGCCAACTAAAGATATATATAGAAAAAATCAGCCGGGCATGGTGGCGTATGCCTGTAGTCCCAGCTACTTGGGAGGCTGAGGCAGAAGGATTGCTTGAGCCCAGGAGTTTGAGGTTGCTGTGAGCTAAGCTGCACTCACACTAGCCCGGACAACAGAGTGAGACTCTGTCTCAAAAAAAAAAAAAAGAAAGAAAAGAAACCAAGGACAAAGAGAAAATATTGAAAGCAGCTAGAGAAAAATGATATATTGCATATAGAGGAATAATGTTTCAGATGTCAATAGTGTCTCATCAGAAATTGTGGAAACCGGAAGACAGTGGAACATTTTTTCAGTGCCAAATGAAAAATACTATCATCTCAGAATTATACAAGGGGTCTTCAGAAAGTTCATGGAAAATGTGTAATATGAAATAACTATGCAAGCATTTCAAAAAATTTTGCAAGAGTTTCAATGAAAAATCATTTAGGATCCACCTTACAGTTTTGATTTGGCAACTTCTGACTTCTTTTTGTTTCCTAATCTTAAAAAATCTGTAAGGGGCATCCATTTTTCTGCAATTAATATTGTGAAAAAGACTGCATTGACATGGTTAAATTACCAAGACCCTCAGTTCTTTAGGGATGGACCGAATGACCAAATGGCTGGTGTCAACACTTACAAAAGGGTCTTGAACTTGACCTTGATGGAGCTAATGTTGAGAAAGATAGTTTATATTTTCATTTCTATTCTTTAATTTCATTTTTGCATGAACTTATTGAAGTCCCCTCATATCTCCAGTGAGAGTATTCTTCAAGAAATGAAGGCAAAATAAAAATATTTTTAGCTAAAAGAAGAGTAAGAGAACTTATTGCTGCAGACTTATATGACCAAAAATGCATAGAAAATTTGTCAGGGTAAACAGAAATGATACTATATGAAAACTCACATATTTAGAAAGGAACAAAAAGTATCAGAAATTGTAAATATTTGTGTAAATATAGGAAGTTATTATTACAGTCTCTTAATTTCTTTAAAATATATAGAACTGTTTAAACAAAAAATTGTATCACCTTATGGGATTTATAATGTGTATAGAAGTAACACATGTGACGACTATGGCATAAAGGACGGAATTGGGTGGAAACAGACCTAAATAAAGGCTGCAAAATATTGTCCCACATTTTCATGAAGTGGTACAATATTAATTCTAAATGGATCATGAAAAGTTAAGGATGCATATTGTAATCCCTAGTGCAATGACAAAAAGAAATGCTAAGAGGTATAGATAAAATCCAGTTGACAAATTTAAATGGATTGCTGAAAAAATGAACTTAATCTGAAAGAAGACAGGAAAGGAGGAATAGAAAATTCTTTAAAAATTTAAAAAAGAGGAGACAAATAGAAAACAAATCATAAAGTTATTGATCTAAGTCCCACTATATAAATAATTACATCAAATGTTTTGACTAACCCTTTAATTAGAAGGCAGAGATTGTCAGAGTGTATTGAAATATATATACCTGAGGCCAAGGTGAGAGGATCACTGAGGCCAGGAGTTTAGACCAGCCTAGGAAACACAGCAAGAACCCACCTCTTAAAACAAACAAACAAAACCAAATTAGCACACACACACCCCTATAGTCCCCAGCTACTTTATATATATATATATATGTATATATATATGTGTATAAAGGAAAAAATAGATAATTTCAAAGTAATAGGTAAAGATTTTAACAGCCCTTTCTGAGAAAATGATAGAATAACCACACACAAAATAAATCAGTAATAACAAAATATATATATATACATATATTTTAACCCCATAAGGTCATCAAAATAGACCATATGATAGGCTATAAAATAAGTTTCAATGTATTGAAATATATTGAAATCATACAGAGATCAACCAACATGATCTAACTGACATTTACAGCACACTCTACCTCAGCACAGCAGAACACTCTCTTTTCAAGTACGCATGTAACAGACATGAAAATAGACCCTATTCTGGGTTATCAAACAAAACTCAATGTTTGAACAAAATTGAACCATAAAAGAGTAACAGAAAGATATTTGGAAATATACAAATATTTGGAAATTAAGCAGCACATTTCTTAATAACTAATACGTCAAAGGAAAAATCATAAGGAAAATTAAAAAACATGTTTTAAATTGAATGACAATCAAAACACAACGCATCATAATCTGTGGATTTTTCAATTAAAGTAATGCTTAGAGAGAAATTTATATCTGTAAATGCTTATATTACAAAACAGAAAAGACCTCAAATCAATAATCTCTTCTTTCACATTAAGAAACTAGAAAAAAAACAAAGTAAACTCAAAGCAAGTAGAAGGAAGGAAATAAGAAGAATAGCAGGAATCAATGGAATTGAAAACAGAAAAAGATCATGAAAATCAATGAAACATTGTTTTTTTGGAAAGATAATAAAACTACAAACCTCTAGCTAAACTATTCGAGAAGAAAAAGAAAAGACACAAATTACCACTATCAGGAATGAAAGAGGAGATATTACTATAGATCCTAGAAACATAAAAAGGATAATAAGAGAAAAATGTTATGCTGTATTTCTGAACAATTTTATAAGAGGAGGCAAACAGAAATGAACTTTATGAACAACCTTGTATGAATAAATTTGATAACTTACATAAAATGGACAAATTCCTTGAAAGATGTGAATTACCAGATCTCACTGGATAAGAAATATAGCCTGAATAGCTCTATTTAAAAAAAAACGCTGAATTCAGAGTTAAAACATCTTTCCACAAAGAAAATTCCAGTCCCAATGGTTTTACTTGTGATTTCTACCAAACATTTAAGGAGGAAATAATACCAATTCTACACAAACTATTCCAAAAAATAGAAGAGAAACAAACACTTCCCAACTCACTCTGAGGCCAGCATTACCTTTATATGAAAGCCAAAGATATGACAGGAAAAGAAAACCACAAACTATTATGAACATAGATGCAAACATTCCTTAAAGATTTAGCAAATTCAATCCAACAATATATTTAAAAAGACCAAGTGGGGTGTATCCCCGGGATGCAAGTTTGTATCAGTCATTGTAGTTCACAATATCAACAGACTAAAAAAAAACCCCCAAACTATGTGATCATCTCAATAGTTACCAAAAAGAAAAAAAAAGCATTTGAGAAAATTCAGTTCCCATTTATCACTAAAAAACGCCTCTCAGCAAATTATGACTAGAAGTCACCAAAGGGAAATTTCGCAACCTGATAAGGATATCTACTAAGAATCTACAGCTAAACTCATATCACTAGTGAAAGACTGAAGGCTTTCTCCCAAGAATGGAAATAAGAATTTTTACTCTCAGCACTCCTATTCAATATACTAGAGATCCTCACAAGTGCAATGAGACAAGAAAAAGAAATAAAAGATGTTCAGATTGGAAAAAAATAAATGAAACTGTTCTTATTTGTCAATAACATAATGACATAGGTAAAAATTTCCAAAGAATCTGCAAAAATGCAGTTAAGACTATTGAGTGAGTTTAGCAACACCAGAAGACACAAAGTCAATATTAAAAAATCTACTGTATTTTTATATATAATCAATGAAAGACTGGAAATTGAAATTTATAATAGTACCATTTATCAGAACATAAAAAACATAAAATACAAAGGGATAAATCTCAGTAAGTATATGCAAGATTTGAATGAGAGAAATAAAAAAGACCAAATAAATGCACAGACATACCATAGTCATAAATCAGAAGATCCAATATTAAGATGTCAATTCCCCAAAATTGATGTATGGATTCAGTACAATCCCAATCAGTATTCTAGGAGGCTTTTCAAAATTTACAAGCTGATTCTAAAATTCATATGGAAAAACAAAGAACCAACAATAGCCAAACCCATTTTGAAAAGGAAGAACAAGTTGGGGGACTCACACTACCTGATTTCATAACTTACTGTAAAGTCAAAATAATCAAGACAGTGTGGTATGGGCATAAGAATAGACACATGGATCAATGGAACAGAGTAGAAATTATAAATAGACCCACACATATATAGTCAATTCTTTTCAACAAAGGTGCCAAGATCAATGATCAATCAATCAATGGTGAATGCATAGTCTTTTCAACAAATATTAATAATGTTAGAACATTTGGACATCCACATGCACAAAAAGAACCTTGATCTTTGACTCGCACCATATACAAAAATTAATCAAAATGGATCATATGGGGGATGGTCATGCTTGAAGCTCTGACTCGAGGGGGGAGAGGGGCAAGGGCAAATATACATAACCTTAACATTTTTACCCGCATAATATGCTGAAATAAAAAAAATGGATCATAGAGTGAATGCAAAATATTTCTGACTTTAGTTTAGGCAAATATTTCTTAAAGAGAACAAAAAAAGGATAAATCTTAAGAGAAAAATTGATATATTGGACTTCATCAAAATGTAAAATTTCTGTTCTTTCAAAGATTCTGCTGTAAGTATGAGAAGACAAACCACAGTGGGGAGAAAACATGTACAAAACACATATCTGATAAGGGACTTGTTTCCAGAATTTATGATGAGCTCTTTTTTTTTTTTTTTTGAGACAGAGTCTCACTGTGTTGTCCAGGCTAGAGTGCCGTGGCGTCAGCCTAGCTCACAGCAACCTCAAACTCCTAAACTCAAGCAATCCTCCCTCCTTGGCCTCCCAGAGTGCTAGGATTACAGGCGTGAGCCACCACACCAGGCCACCATGCTTTTCCTGTTGTTTTTTTTTGAGACAGAGTCTCACTGTGTTGCCCCGGCTAGAGCGCCATGGCGTCAGCCTAGCTCACAGCAACCTCAAACTCCTGGGCTCAAGCAATCCTCCTGCCTCAGCCCCCTGAGTAGCTGGGACTACAGGCATGTTCCACCATGCCTGGATAATTTTTTCTGTATATTTTAGTTGGAAAATTAATTTCTTTCTATTTTTAGTAGAGACGGAGTCTCGCTCTTGTTCAGGTTGTTCTCGAACTCCTGAACTCAAATAATCCACTTGCCCCGGCCTCGCAGAGTGCTAGGATTACTGGCATGAACCACCATGCCCGGCCTATGATGAACTCTTTATAGCTCACTAATAAGACAACAAACAGGTCAGTTTAAAAAATGGACAATGAAATTTTTATATATACAAAAATATAGAATGTTAGTAGAAGTATAAATTACCCTTTTTGATACTTAAAGGAAAACAAAGTGGGGTCTTGGCAGCTTTAACTCTTCTATCCCCAGTTGGAGACCCTCACTTCTTGGGGCAAAAATTGTGAAAAGCACGGGGGGCACCTAGTGGGTTGTGTGTGTGGTATGGGTCACCCAAAGTCACTGGAAGTTCAGGACACTGAGATGGCTTCTTTCCTGTGGCTTTCTTTCTTTGTGTGTATTTTTCCCCTTCCTGGCTCTGCCTCCAAGGTCCAAATCATCACTCCTGCCCTTGCCTGTGGCCACCTTCATCCCCTCACCTTGCTCACCGTGGCCTCCTTCCTCCTCTTTGGAGCCAGCACAGTCAGCCTCCTGCTCCCTGGCCAGAACTGTCATGTTTCTCCCCTTCCCCATCCGGGGAGATCCCTGAGCCACAGCGGAGCAGGCCAGGACTGCAAATGTGGCCAATTAAAAGAAAGAGAAGGGCTCATAGGTTTGTCATAGAAAACAGCATCCACACAGAACAGCTGCTTCATATACTTTTAAAAATTTCTTCTTATCTATTATCTCACTTAACTTTTAAAAATTCCTCCTTATCTATTATCTCACTTAACACTTAGGATTGCCTTGTGCAACAGGATGAGCAATATAACCACTTTACAGGGAAGGAGACTGAGGTCACACGCCTATCAGTGAACTACACCTGCAGTGCTCCGTGTCTCACGGGGGACTCGTGCCCGCTGAGATGAGCACAGGCTTTGAAGCCAGAGAAACCCGAGTCTGAACCAGCCTCTGCCATTTGTCATCTGTGTGACTTTAGGCAAGTCAGTTACCTTCTCTGAGTTTTCATTTCCTATGCTCTGCTGTGGTGATAATACTCCTTGCCTCACAGGGCTATTAATGATGATCAAATGCAAAATGCCGGTCAAATGCTTCTATGATACAAGGATTTCATTTGATTATTTTCTCTGTGAAGACAAATCCGCTAATTTGTGATTTTTTGGCGAGTGTCTTTCCTCCCTCATTTTATTTTGAAATGTTAAAATCTACATGTTCAAAGCCTGGTGTTATATGTGCAAATAAAAATGGAACTGTCTCTCCAAATTATTTGAAACTATTCTTCTCGTCTCCATTTTTTTCCCCGCTTCCCTTCCTCTGCCCCTCCCTGGCCCCTGTACAGAATTGCACACCCTCAGCCCGCAAGTTCTCCCTGTACAGAGCCTAACGCAGAAAAAACTACAGCCACTGCAAGAAAATTCTGTGAGAGCGAACTTCCTTAACGAATACCACCTGAACACAGAGTGTGGGGTTGATGCCCAGAAGGGAGGAAGAAGAAGAGTCTGCAGGAGACAGAATTAACTTGGGGTAAAGTTCTCATAAATCCGACACGCTTGTTCCTCCGGGCCTGGTCGGTCCCTACACGGAGTCCCAAGCGTCACCGTGAGGAAACAGTGCTGAGGCCTGGGGGTGAAGAGGCTTGGACAAAGGGCATCCAGGAGGCTGCGCTTCCCTGTGGTCACCCCTGTCCGCAAAGGCCCCCTTCCCCCACCAGGGCCCATCTGGACTCTGAAGGGGAGAGGTGACAGGTGGACACAAAGCGGAAGCCTGAGCCAGGCAGGGAAGGCGTCCTCAGCATTGTTCCGAAGGAAGCCCAGCAGCCCTGGGGCTGGGAAGGCGGAGTGGGCTGGGCCCAGATGGCAGGCGGCACCCTCAGCGACAGACGGTGAACAAAGGGGACGCACAAAGGAGGCAGAGCCACACAGCTCAGACCCTGTCAAGGGCCCCCACCCGCTGGCCTGCGCTGCCATCTGCGGCCAGCCTGCCCTGAGCTTGGGGACAGCTCGGCTTGGCTTCTTCGTTTCAATTTCAGAGCCAAACTCTAAAAACCTCCATTTCACAGATGAGGGAATTGGGACTCAGAAATATTGTCCAAGGCCACACTCAGGATTTAACCAAGCAGTCTGCTTCCGAAGCCGGTATTCTCCATCTACTTGGCCAGATTCTGTAGGATGAATGCGGAGCCCTTGGCCTCTTGCACAGGACTTCTATCCAAGCTCAGGAAGACAAAACACTAAGAACTTCTCAACCTATGTTGTCAAAAGCCAGCAAATATCAGAATTCTTCATAGGGACAAATGAATCAAGCTCCCAGATTGCTTGACTAGAGATACTCATGTCACAATAAAATGTGTGTTTTTAGCACTCCAGCCTCGGTGACAGAGCAAGACCTCATTTTTAAAACAAAAAGCGTGGCTGAGCGTGGTGGCTCATGCCTGTAGTCCTAGCACTCTGGGAGTAGCACTCTGGGAGGCCGAGGCTGGCCGATCGCTCAAGGTCAGGAGTTCGAAACCGGCCTGAGTAAGAGCGTGACCCCATCTCTACTAAAAATAGAAATCAATTGGCCAACTAAAAAAAATATAAAAAAAACAATTAGTCGGGCATGGTGGTGCATGCCTGTAGTCCCAGCTACTTGGGAGGCTGAGGCAGAAGGATTGCTTTGAGCCCAGGAGTGTGAGGTTGCTGTGAGTTAGGCTGATGCCACAGCACTCTAGCCCGGGCAACACAGTGAGACTCTGTCTCAAAAAAAAAGTGTGTTTTTATATGTTTAAAATATTTGTTTTTTAAAAAGAGTTTATGACCACACCATTGTGCTGAAGCACAACCAATCTGAACCACTGCTGGCTCCACTGAACACATTTTGCAAACATCTGGAGCTGGCCCCCTCCCCAGGGTATCCTGCCATCCTGGGGATCCTTGACCCCACTGAGAAGGGTGCTGATATGCGGTGGCTGTCATGGGCACACACAGGCCGACTCTAGGGGAAGCCTGTAGTACAAGCTCTGTCTCCACAAAAGGAATAGAAATAGAGCCATCAGAAGAAGAAGAAATAGTGACATTTATCATATTACTGAGTGCCAGGAATTTTATAGACCCGTTGATTCCTCAGGTAGGCAGCATCATCGCCATCTTGCAGAGGAGGAAATGGAGGCTGGAGATGGTGAGGTGACAGAGGGACATCCTGTGTCTTCCTTGCCAAGAATTGAGTCCTCTTCTGCAATAGCAGCCCAATTTCCCCTGCCCACTCGCAGTCCACCGTGATTCAGGTGAGGCTGCCTGGCTCCCAGGATGGGCACCTGACCCTGCCTGGCCCCTCCCTCGTCATATTCAATCCCTGGGACACAGTGACAGGCTCAGGGCCGTGCAGTAGACCCAAGTCAGCCAGGGAGATTCCATCCTGGACTTCTGCTGGCTTCCTCAGAAAGGGGAACCCTCTCTCCACCGGAATAGTGGAAGTAACAACTGGGTGATAGACCTTGGGAGCCTATTGAGAATAGGACGAGGAGATGAGGGAGACCCAGTCCTGGGGTCCTCTGAGTCCTGCATTGCTTAAAGCTTTTGGGGTGTATGAGCCAAGCAATACCCAATCTTTATTAAGCCCATTAGGTTTATTTTTCCATTGGTTTCACTTTACTTTTCCAGCTCTCCTGCTCCTCTTTTTTAACCTTAAGTACAGGAATCGTATTCCTCAGTCATGACTCACAATCATCGTCACTGGGAGCCCTGGGGGGCAGAGGATGGCACACAGGAAGACTGCGCTTCCCAGGCATGTGGCTGAGTCCTGGCCATTCTTCTTTCATCTATTCCATCTGTTCTCCTGCACCTTTTTTGGTTTTTGGGGAACATTCTAAAGTAAACTTATCCATCATATTCTTTTACCATCAGATAAAACATTTTTAAAAACATTACCACAATACCATTATCACACTCAACGAAATTATGATCATTTCTTAGAATTATCTGATACCGAATCCACATTCATGTTTCCCCAATTGTCTTAAAATGTCTTTTCATAGTTGATTTGCCCAAATCCGAACCCAATTATGTTCCTTACATTACATATGGTTTATGTGTCTTAATGTCTTTTACATTTATTTTAATCTATAACAATATCCTCCTTGACTTTTTTAAAAATCCCAAATCACTTGTTTATTGAAGAAACAGAGTCATTTATCCCATGGAATTTCCAAATTCTGGACTTAGCAGATTGTATCCTCACAGTGTTTCTTAACATGTTCCTCTATCCCTTCTATTTCCTGTAAAGTGGCCGGACCATCTAGAAGCCAGGTTTTATTCAGTTTCATTATATATACGTATTTTTTTTTTTTGGCAAGAATATTTCATGGTGGTGCTGTGTATTTTCTGTGGAGGCACATTACACCTGAATGCTACGCTGTTGGCGATGTTACAATTGATCAAAGGCTCAGGTGGCATCATCGTGATTTATCCACCACAAAGTGCCCTCACCTTTCACCTAATGACTTGAGCAACATTAATGATTGTGGCTCAGATCCATGATTTCAGCTGGGGTTGCAAAATGGTGGTTTTCCAATTCAATCATGTTTCTTGCTTTTATAAGCTGTGATTCTTCTATAAAGATAACTTTTGCCCATCAACTATTTGATTACTCTGAAATATAGTCCATTCAGTAAAGGCAGGGTTAATGCTTAATTCTTTCCTTTCATTTACCTTTTTTCAGAATAATAACTTATTCTCTATCAAACTTAAGCAAACAAACCAGAAACCCACAATATACCCTGATCTGATACTGTATATTGTATGTATCAAAACATCACTATGTACCCCATAAATATATATAATTATTATATGTCAATTTTTTAAAAAATAAAATAAATTTTAAAAATTAATGTATTGACCAAAAAAAAAAAAAAAAAAAGAAATCCACAATAAATTTTTGAGCATCATTTAAAGAAGATTTCAAATACATATATTTCTGTAAATTGTAATCATTGTTCATTTCAATGCTCAAATTGTCTCATCCCATCTTTGGCCACTGAAAGCTCCTTCAAGTTGGACTCTATATCCTTTCGCTATGGCCCGGTAGTCTGAGAGCTTCCTTGGCCTCTGGAACAAGATATCCCAGGCTTATCTTGTGCATATCCTGCCCTAGCCCTGGAATCAGTCATTTCTCCAAGGAGCCCTGGTTCCTTTTGGTGGTAAGTGAACACAGTCATTTTAAAAGCACTTCCCGTCTGGAAGTGAAGCAGATGAGCAGCTCACACAATCACTGGTCATATCTTTTCTGGTGCAGCCAGAACAGGCAGATGCTGCAAAGCTACTTTACTATGTTCAAGATTTTGGCCTCTGGCTAGCCCTGCCGGAAAGGATCATGGAGAAAAGCCCAGAAAAACCAAGCCCAGCTGTCTTCGCATCCTTCCCGTAGAGCAACTGGCCAAGAGCTGACAGGTGTGAGGCTGGTGTTTTCCTGCAAACTTGCTTTCTCTGCTCACCAAGCTAGTATCTGATACAAAGTGTGCTGGGCTTCCTCACAGAGGACCCAGCAGTGCTCTTGCTAAGGGTGTAACTGTGTGTGTGTGTGTGTGTGTGTGTGTATTGGGGGAGGGGAAGGAAGGAAAGGGGAACGGTTACTAAGGGGCTTTTCAAACAGTTCCTTATTTAAACCCCACAATGAGCCTAGGAGGTAGGCGCTATTTCTATCCCCTCTGTATAAATGAGAAAAATGAGGCTCAAAGACATTAAGTCACTTGGCTAAGGTCACCATACAACAAGTGGAGGGGCTAGAATGTGACCCAGGTCTCTTGGACTTCACAGCCTTTGTTTCTTTCATGACAATGGGCTCCCTAATATCTACGATGTCAACAACACTAGCAGCAGCAATTGAAATTGCTAAATGCCACCCCAATATCCTTTCTCCTTTTCTTATTATCAGATTTCTGACTTTATTAGGAAGAACAATGTGCTCAGCTGAAAGACTACATTTCCCAGCCTCCTTTGCAGTTATGAGCAGCCCACAGGGCATGAGTAGAAGTTATGGGATGGGACTTATGCATAAGCTCCTTGCGAGGGGACGGACAGCTGCAGGGTACTGTCCTTCTCCTATTCCTGGCCATGACAACTGGAGCTCCAGTGTCATCTTGGATCATGAAACAGCCTTGAGAATGGAAGCCTGGCACTAAGTATAACAGAAGAGAGACACAGAAGGAGGCTGGGTCGCTGGGGACCATTGGATAGGTACGCCAGCCTCAGCTGCCTATCTTCGGACGTCATTTATGAGAGAGAGAAACAGACCTCTTTCTTGTTGAAGCCATTTATTTGGATATTTTGTTCAAGGCAGATAAGCCTAATCTAAATAGATAGAAATGACAGCATCAAAAGCAGAAGCAATGCAGAATTCTGGAATTTCAGTGATCTCCTAGTGTAGAGGCTTTTAGCCTTCCTGATAAAACTTCCCATTTGTATGACAAGTATTTACATGTGAAATAAAATTCACATGTAATCTGTCCAAATCAATATAATGTCCTAATTCTAATATAAAGGAGAAATAAAAGTAATTTGTAAGAATGTATAATTCAATATATAAATACTTGGGCTCAATTACACCAACAGACACAATGAAGCAATGAGATGTCAGAAGCGATGGGTAAACTCCCTGTGAGTCTGGTAGCTTCAAATGCAGGCTGATAACAAGGATATTTTATTTGTGACTCAAATCCAGGACTTGTATTGTCATTGGTTGTGACTTTCTGAAATGGCAAACAATTCTTGGTAAAGTTTCAATCAAATGAAACAAAGCACACTCTTGCCTTGATTTACACAGTAGATGCATTTCTAGAAAATACACTGTGTATTAAAACCACACATAAATATTTGATGTTTATATATAAAACAAAGAGTTTTAGGATCAGCTAATTATGAGCAGGTGGTTCATCAATTTGAATTTATGGTAGGATACTGAGAATTTGTGTGGGGTGCAGGACAACTCTGTTATGTGGGACTGTCCCACACCTTGCAAGGCCACCAGCACCCCAGCTCACACCCGCCAGGCGCCCTCCTCACCAGCAGCCCTGTTGGCTGCTCCTAACTGCAAAGTCAGCCTGATGACTAAAAGCACCCCTCAAACTTCTTGAACGCCCCCTCATGCGTGATCCTGTCCTGGCTGAGAATTGCTGGTAGCGCAGCTCTCTGAAATGCAAACCTCTCTGCAGCCTCCAGAATGAGGGCAAAATCCCCCAGATGAGAGTGCCTTCTCCTTCATGCTTCCTTTGGATCCCAAGGGTAACTCTGGGTGGCAGGTGTCATTGTCCCCATTTGCCAGATGAAGAAGCAGAAGACACTGGGTAACTACTGATGCTAAAACAGCCAGGCTCTGAGCCCCTCAACAAATGAAATTCCAAACCTTTAAGAGAACTAACAGAGACTAAGGACGTCTAACACAACTGTCTCTGTTTTATATAGAAACACCTAGCCAAGGCTGCACACTTTTTCATAAGACACCTGCCAATTAACTTGGGTTGGGTAATGAATCCTTGGATAATATGAAATCATAATCCCAGCTGCTTTGCTGGTATCATAAAAGCAGAGAGGAAGCGCCTCTGTGGCACTTTTCCACTAACGACCGCTCAGCCTGAAATGCGACATGATGAGCAGGAGCCCTCTGCAGACACACAGGCCCACAGCCAGCCCTTGGCTGACAGTCAGCTGCAAGAAGGGACTTACAGGAGTTCCCAGCATCAATGACATGAGAGGAATCAATATGAAATACACAAAAATCCATATTACTTCTACCCAAAAGCTGACCAATTTTTTCATCTTCCAACACTGCCTTAGCTTGGCAGAACTTGAGGCAATGGGAATTTACGGTGTGATTTCTCTCCTCCGTAGGTACCAGTCCCTCTCATTGCTTTCATATATGTACTTTTCATTTTAAAATAAAGAAAAATGCTTTCTTTATTCAATTCTTCTCTTTCCAATGCACATTTTTTCTTTTTCTTGAAAGAGAAAAGACAAGGCTGGCAGAAGTTTCTCTAAGCATAGGTTGGGCAGATGCAGGGTCTAAACGAAGGTGAGTGATTGCTGTCCGCTGACCGGGTGCGGGTGGAGGGAGTGAAGGATCCTGCAGTTACCGCTTTCTACTGTGTCCCAGGCCTTCTCGCAAGTGCTTATCAAATTCAGTGCCCGAAGCAGCCCTGTTAGTGGATCACAATTCTCATTTTATAGATGGGAAAATATGAGAAGATAACTTGCTTCAGTTCCCAAGCAGATGCCGGACTCAGGATGTGAAGCTAGATCTGTTTGAACCAGGAAACCACAGTGATGCTATTATAGCCTTTGGTAATCACTTGTTTGAATAACTTTGTCCTCCTCCGCCGTCTCACACGGGGGCAGGGCGTTCATCATCCCACTGGACGTAATTCTTTGTGTGGCCTAATGCGCTGGACTTTCTGCCCTTGGAATCTGGATCAATTCCCAAATCTGAAACTCCAGGGGCACAATTGTAAATGCAAACTCTACCTACAAGGTCCTCTGGGAAGCAGCTCTTTCTCCTTCCGGTTCTATCTCCTCACAGACAGAGCTGTGAGCACAATTTAATGGTCTTTCGCTACATACGGTGAAGAACTGTTGAAGGAAGTTCTAAATTCCAGCAAGCGCTGCCAGGATTTCACTGTAATTCAGTAAACATTTGCTGAATATGAATAAGCGAATAAACAAGAAAACTGATGACTGTATTCTGTGCTTCCGTAGCCCGAGAATATATTCTCAATGAGTGAGACGAGGGGAGGGGCTGCAGCAGGCCCACCGCAGGCCGGGGCGCTTCTCCTCGTCCCACCTGCTTTAAAGTGAAACCCTCCGGGAACAAAGAGGAAATTGCACCAATAAACGCAATATTACTTTAAATCCTTGATTTCCTGAATGGCATAGCAAAGCATTTGCTCAAATGCCCACGCAAGTCAGTATGAAATTCCATCCCCCCAAAGTGGAGAGGGGCCAGAGAGAGATTTAAAAGAGGGCATTTATCACAACTGCAATTAGAATTAGAATCAGATTGTTTTAAAAAGATACAACAATATTTTGCAGCCTGTTCCCTTATGGGGTAGGTAATCTGGGAGTACCCAGCTGCTGTTTTCAAGTTCATAATCTCATTCCAGCTATATTATACCATTCAGTCATAAAATTATTAATATGCAGCACAAATCTGGATATAGGTTACAGCACTAAATAGTATGTTAAAGGGCAAGTACCTAATTGTAAATATGTTCATTCAAATGACATTTAATTTGCCCTTTTTCATCACAGAAGAGTGTAAAAACAGTCTTTAGTTCTCTACATGTTTTAATGGTTGTAATTTATCAGGCTCTTGGGCATCTCATGAGTTTTCCTAAAATGTTAATCTGAAAGACTTTCAGGGCGTCCCTCTGTGGGTGGATGCTATTTCCGGGTTCTGGAGCTTGTCAGTGCCTGCTCCTCAGTTCAGAGGCGAAGAACCACTGTGGACCCCCAGACAGTGGCTCCCAGCCCCTCGGCCCTGCCAGACATGCTGTGTGGGCTTCTGAAGGGGCACAATGCCTTATTTCTATTTAAGTCTCAGGCCAATTCTGTTTCTAAAGCCTTTTCAACAAAGAACGTGTTTAGATTGGGAGAAATGTTGAGGTGAATTTTTTTCTAAAATATTTTTCACCGAAGTTGAAAATCGGGTCGCAGTGGTAATTATTTTCTAGTTGTTGCAGGAATAAGATTAACCTTGCAGCAACGCATTCTCACTTCCAGGGTATTCCTTCCCAAAGTGCATAACCTCAATCTAATTATAAGAATAAAATAAGACAAACCCAAATTACAGATCATTTTATGAAAGAATTGGTTTGTACTTTCGGAAATATTAATGACTTGAAAGTGAAACCGAGAATAGCTCCAGATTAAAGGGAAACTAAAGAGACATTACAACTAAAGGCAACCTGTGATTCTTCTTTTTTTATTTTTTATTTTTTTTGAACCTGTGATTCTGAACTGGATCTTTTTGCAACAATCAGCAACATTTGAATACACATTGTACATTAGATAACAGTATTGCAAAAATGTTAATTTTCCTGAATTTAATCATATACACTATGGTTATGTAAGAGAATGTCCTTAATCTCTGCAACTTACTCTTAACTGAAAAAAAATCCTAAAAGATGAAAATTGAGAGAATATATAATAATATGCACATTGTATTCATTTCCTATTGTTGCTTTAACAAATTATTACAAACTTAGTGGCTTTAAGTAATACAAATTTATTATCTTACAGTTATGGAAGTCAGAGTCTAAAATGGGTCTCACTGGGCAAAAATCAACATGTCAGCAGGGCTGCATTCCTTTCTGGAGGCACTGGGAAAGAGTCTGTCTTCTTGCCTTTCCCAGCTTCTAGAGGTTGCCTGCATTCCTTAACTCAGGGCCCCCTTCCAGCTTTAAAACCAGCAATAGCGCTTTGAGTCTTTCTCACAATGCCGTCTCTCTGGTTCTGACCCTTCTGCCACCTTTTCCTCCATTTATAAGGACCCTTGTGATTACTCTGGGCCCACCTGAATAATCTATCATGATCTCATTATCTTAAAGTCAGCTTATTAGCAGCCTTAATTTCATCTGCAACCTTAATTCTCCCTTGCCATGTAAGGGAGGTTCCTTATATAGGAGGCTCCAGGGATTAGGATGTAGATGTCTTTGGGGCATCATTATTCTCCCCCGCAAACACATATACACACAGAAAAAAAGAAAGCAAGCAAACATGTCAAAATGTCAGCAAGTTAACAATAAATGAGGGTATATGCATCATAAGGATCCACCGTATGGGATTTATCCCGGGGATGCAGGGATGGTTCAACACAAATCAATAAATGTGATATGTCACATCAACAAGATAAAGAACAAAAACCATATGATCATCTCAATAGATGCAGAAAAAAAGCATTTGCTAAAATTCAACATTCCTTCATGATAAAAACTCTCAACAAATTAGGTATAGAAGGAATGTATCTCAACACAATAAAGGCCATATATGACAAACCCACAGTTAACATCATACCCAATAGGGAAAAGCTGAAAGCATTCCTCTTAAGATATGGAACAAGACAAGGATGCCTACTTTTACCACTCTTATTCAACATAGCATTAGAAGTCCTAGCCAGGGCAATTAGGTAAGAGGAAGAAATAAAGGTCATCGAAACTGGAAAAGAGGAAGTCAAATTATCCTTGTTTACAGATGACACAATCTTACTCATAGAAAAGTCTAAAGACTCCATCAAAAAACTCTTGGAACTGATAAATATAGTCAAGTTGCAGGATACAAAATCAGTAGACAAAAATCAGTAGCATTTCCATCTCCAATAAGCTAGCTGAAAAAGAAATCAAAAATGGATCTCATTTGTAATACTTACCAAAAAATTAAATACTTAGGAATAAATTTAACCAAGAAGGTGAAAGGGCTCCACAATGAAAATGACAAAACACTAATGAAAAAAATCAAAGACACACACAAAAAATGGAAAGACAACCCATATTCATGGATAAGAAAAATTAATATTGTCAAAATTATCATACTACCCAAAGCAATCTACAGATTCAATGCAATCCCCAAAAATAGTGATGACATTCTTCACAAAAATTTAAAAATAAAAAAACTTAAAGTGTATAGGGAACCACAAAAGACCTCAAACAGCCTAAGCAAAATGAACAAAGCTGGAGGCATCACACTACCTGACATCAAAATATGCTACAGAGATATAGTAACCCAAACAGCATGGAACTAGAATAAAAACAGACACATAGACCAATGGAATAAAGATTTTAGATAAAAATCCACTCATCTACAGCCAACTCAAGAACATACAATAGGGAAAGGACAGTCTCTTCAATAAATGGTGCTGAGAAAACTGGATATCCATAGGCAGAAGAATGAAACTAGACCTCTATCTCTCACCATACACAAAAATCAACTCAAAAGGAATTAAACACTTAAACATAAGACCTGAAACTAGAAATCTACTAGAAGAAAACATAAGGGAAATGCTTTAGGACATTAGTCTGGGCAAAGATTTTATGGATAAGACTTCAAAAGCACAGGCCACAAAAGCAAAAATAAACTAATGAGATCATACCAAACTACAAAGCTTCTGCACAGCAAAGAAACAATCAACAGTATAAAGAAACAACCGGCAGAGTGGGAAAAATATTTGTAAATTATTCATCTTACAAGAAACCCAAATAACTCAACAGCAAAAAACCAAATTATCCAATTAAAAAATGGGCAAATTATCTGAATAAACTTTTCTGAAAAGAAGACATACAAATGGCCATCAGACAAATGAGAAAATGCTCAACATCACTAATCATCAGGAAAATGCAAAGCAAAACCACAATGAGATGTCATCTTATCCCAGTTAGAACGGCTGTCATCAAAAAGACAAAAAATAACAAATGCTGGCAAGGATATGGAGAAAAGGGAACTCATACATTGCTGGCAGGAATGTAAATTTGTATAGTCATTAAGGAAAACAGTATGGAGGTTCCTTAAAAACTAAAAACAGAACTACCGTATGATCTAGCAATCCCACTACTGAGGATTTCTTCAAAGGACAGGAAATCAGTATGTCAAAAAGATAGCTGCATTCCCATGTTTATTGCAACATTATTCACAACAGCCAAGATACAGAATCAACCTAAGTGTCTATCAGCAGATAAATGGATAAAAAATGTGGTATATACACACAGTGGAATATTATTCAGCTAAAAAAACAAAAGAAAATCCTATCATTTGTGGCAATATGGATGAGCCTGGAGGATATTATGTTAAATGAAATGAATCAGACACAGAAGGACAAACACCACATGTTCTCACTCATAGGTGGGAACTAAACAGTTGTGCTTCTAGAAGTGGAGAGTAGAATACTGGGTACTAGAGGCTGGGAAGGGTAGTGGGGGAGGCTGGAATGGAAGAGGTTGGCTAATGAATCCAACATTATAGCCACATATGGGGAATAAGTTCTAGTGTTTGATAACACTGCAGGGTGACTACAGTTAACAATAATTTAGGCTGGGTGTGGTGGTTCATGCCCATAATCCCAGCACTCTGGGAGGCCGAGCTGGGAGGATTGCTTGAGGTCAGGAGTTCAAGACTAGCCTCAGCAAGAGTGAGATTCCATCTCTACTAAAAAAAAAAAAAAAAAATAGTAATTAGCTGGGCAACTAAAAATAGAAAAAATTAGCCAGGCATGGTGGTGCACGCCTGCAGTCCCAGCTACTTGGGAGGCTGAAGCAGGAGGATCGCTTGAGCCCAGGAGAGTGAGGTTGCTGTGAGCTATGATGACACCATTGCACTCTATCCAGGACAGCAGAGTGAGGCTCTGTCTCAAAAAAATAAATAAATAAGTAAATAAATAAAATAAAATTTTTTCAAAATTAAAAAGTCTAATTTTAAAAAACCTTACAATAGTTCTGTGTATTTCAAGTAACCACAAATCTATAATCTCCTATCTGAAATTCTGAAGTTCAAAAGCCCTAAAAACTGAGTAGTTTTTTTATAACTCCTTTGTCAACAAATCCCCACCTGAACTTAAGGCTCTTGATCATCTCTATTCACTTCCTTGCCGTGACTATGCATAAGCTTTGCTGCAGAAATATCAATGTCCCATCATCCAGTCAGCACTACTTCACGTGGAGTGGCTCGTATGCCAAGCTCTGGGCCAGGTACCAGCGAGGCAAAACAGGGAGGCAGGGCCCTGCCCTCCAAGAGCCCCGTGTGGAATGGAGCAAATGTCCAGGCTGCTGTGCGATCAGCAGACCTGGCCCTGGCCAGAGAGCGGAGGAAGATGAGCAGTGGAGCAGAGAAGGCTTTCTGGGAGACGTGAGCATGTTAGGCAGATGAGAGGAGATGAAAGAGGAGAGGACAACCCACCTTCCCACAGTGCAGGAAAATGCATGGGGGCTTGAGAGCTTTCCTATTTGGAAAACTTAAGTTAATCATCTGATGGGAGGGACAGCAGAGGTTGGAAGAGAAGACAAGGCCAGGCCATGGAAGTGAGCTTCTTAGCATGGATTTACCTGCTTTTTTTTTTTTTTTTTTTTTTTTTTGAGACAGAGTCTCACTCTGTTGCCCGGGCTAGAGTGAGTGCCGTGGCGTCAGCTTAGCTCACAGCAAACTCAAACTCCTGGGCTCGAGCAATCCTTCTGCCTCAGCCTCCCAAGTAGCTGGGACTACAGGCATGTGCCACCATGCCCGGCTAATTTTTTTTTTACATATATTTTTAGTTGGCCGATTAATTTCTTTCTATTTATAGTAGAGACAAGGTCTCGCTCTTGCTCAGGCTGGTTTTGAACTCCTGACCTTGAGCGATCTGCCCACCTCAGCCTCCCAGAGTGCTAGGATTATAGGCGTGAGCCACCGCGCCTGGCCTGATTTACCTGCTTTTTAATCCTGAAGTTCCTAGAGAACTGTTGGGGGTATTTTGTTATCATAGAATATTCATTTTTTTAGTGTTTGAGACAGCATCTTGTTCTGTAGGTTGGATAGAGTGCAGTGGAGCGATCATAGCTCACTGTAACTTCAAACTCCTGGGCTCAAGTGATCCTCTTGGCTCAGCCTCCTGAGTAGCTGGGACTACAGGAATGTGCCACCATGCCCAGCTAATTCTTTAATTTTTGTAGACATAAGGTCTCTCTATGTTGCTCAGGTTGGTCTTGAACTCCTGACCTCAAGTGATCCTCCCACCTGGGCCTCCCAAACTGCCAGGATTGAGCCACTGTGTGCAACCTATTATGGAATATTTAATACAATACACACACACACACACATACACGGCAGGCAGCTCCTAAATGGCTCTCTCAGTAATTCCTGCCTCCTGGTAATTCATGCTTTTACGTAATTCCCTCCCCTTGAGTGTGGGCTGGACCTACACTAGTTACTTGCTTCTAGTGAATAGAATGTGGCGACAGTAATGGGCCATCAACCTAAGATGAGGTTATAAAAAGACTCTAGCTTCCTTGCTCACCTCTTTTGCTCCATCACTCACTCACTCTAATGGAGCCAGCTGCCATATTGTGAGCTGCTCCACAGTGAGGTCCACGTGGCACGGAACAGAGGGTGGCCTTTGGCCAACAGCTATCAAGCATCTAAGACCCTCAGTCTAACAACTCATGAAGAACTGAATCCTGCCAGCAATCACACGAGTGAGCTTGGAAGCAGGTCTGTCCCGAGTAGAGTCTTGAGTTGATCGCAGCCCCAGCTGACACCTTGCAGCCTATGAGCATCCCTGAGACTGAAGACTCAGATTCCTGATCCATAGAAACTACAAGATAATAAATATTTTTTGCTTTACATTATTAAGTTTTGGGATAATTTGTTATGCAGTGATAAATAAGAAAATATTTTCTCTTGCCAGAGGTAACCATCATTTGGAATTTTGTGTTTATTGTTCCCTTGGTTTTCTTTATCATTTTATTTATTTATTTATAATAACATGTATGTTGTTTGCCTAAACAAATTTTGTTGGGTTTTGCAAGTTTTTGAACTTTATATAAACAGAATCACGCTGTAGTATGTTTCTGTGACTTGCTTTTCTTAATCAAAAATACGTTCCTGAGGTTGAGTCACATTAAGCATGTAGTTCACTCATTTTCCCTCATGTAATTTCTCCATTCTCTTGTCCTTGGACACTTAGAATGTTTTCAGTATTATGCTATTGCAGCCATGCTGCTATGGACATTCTTGTGTGATAATATGTTCCAGGAGTTAGTTCACAATATAATAGAGAATTTTTCACAGTGATGATACCACATGACATTCCCAACCAGAGTGCATAAAAATTCCTTTGTTCTACATCCATTGGATATCACCTAATTTATTAATTTTTACATTTTCTTTTTTTTGTTGTTGAGATGGGGTCTCACTCTGTCACCCAGGCTGGAGTGCAGTGGTGGGATCATAATAGTTCACTGCAGCCTTGAACTCCTGGGCTCGAGCAATCCTCCTGCCTCAGACTCCTGAGTAGCTGGGACTATAGGCGTGTACCACCATGCCTGGCTATTTTTTAAATTTTTTGTAGACATGGAGTCTTGATATGTTGCCCAGGCTGGTCTTGAACTCCTTGTCTCAAGTGATCCTCCCTTCTTTGCCTCCTAAAGGTTACCGACATGAGCCACTGTGCCTAGCTAATTTTTGTCTTTTTGATAGTTGTAAAATGACATCTCGTGATTTTAATTTGCAGTTCACTAATTACTGTACTACTAAGATGACCATTTTTTTTACATGCTTATTGCATATTAGGTTTTATTCTCTTGTGAAATGCTCATTTATGACTTTTGTCCAGGTTTTTATTGGGTTGTCTTTAACTGATTGATTATAGATGTTCTCTATATATTCTGATTTCTAGCCTTTGTCAGTTATATGAGTTGCAAATATATTTTTCCAGGTCTTGGATTATCTTTTAATTCTTTTTGAAGTATTTTGAGGAAAAGAAGTTCTAAAGTTTAATATAGGCTAATTTATCAACTGTTTCCTGTATGATGTGCACTTTTAATCTCTTGCTTAAGAAAACTTTTCTACTGCTAGTTTATAAAGAGTTTCTTCTATACTTTCTCCTTACAGGTGTAAAAGTTTGGCCTCTCACATTTAAGCTAATTTATCAGAAACGGACTCTTTTAATATGGTGTGAGGTATCTATCAACTGAATATGAATATTCAATTTCATATATTTTCATATGGATGACCTTGAGCCATCATCATTTTGTTGGGTGGTTCAGCTAGCTCTCAGTGATTTGCAGTGCTGTCTCTGACACAGTCAAGTTTCTGTGTAGGTGTGTGTCTCTTTCTGGCCTCTGTCTTCTGCTCCATTAGTTGTATATCCCTGTACCAAAACCATACTGTCTTAATTACTCTAACTTTACAATATGTCACTCTATCCTATGCTTCTTCTGTAGAAGAATCTAGGCTATTCTGGTCCCTTGTTCTACCATATACATTTTGGAATTATTTTAACAAATTCTAAGAAAAAATACAATGAGATTAAATTGTGTAGAACCAATAGTTCTTTTGGAGGCAATTGATTCTACTGTCAAGTTTTCCTATCCGTGACAATTCCTATCCAATCATTTTGGGACTTTGGGACTTTGGGTTTTCCAAAAGAGTTTTATAATTTTCTCCATATTTTCTTCATAGATTTTCTGAGCTTATGTCTACATTATTTTTCATGATTGCTATTGTAAAAAAGCATTATTTAAAATATATATTGTGCTTGTTGATTATATAAAACAGTATTTTCTATATATCAAGCAATTTTGTCAAACATACATTAATTCTAATGATTTATCTATAGATTGTCTTGCGTTTTGCTTGTTGATGATCATAATAGCTTAGTTTCTTCCTTTTTAATCATTTCTGGCTAGAATCTTAAGTACAATGTTGAATGAAATAATAGCAGGCATTCTTGATTTGTTCTTGAGTTTAAATATTTTGCTTTAAATACGATGTTCATTATAGATTTATTAAAGATATTTTTATCAGGTTAAAGATTTCTCCCTTTATTTCTAATGTGCAAAGAGTTTTGTCATGAATGAATGATGCATGTTTTTTCCACAACTGTAAGGATTATATGGTTTGTCTTCACTAATCTGCTAATGGGGTAAATTTACACTGATGAATTACTTAATGTTAAACTAACCTTGTATCGTTGGGATTAACCCAATTTGGTCATAATGTACTATCTTTTATAAAAAAATACCATTAATGAATTCAGTTTCCTTTGAGCTTGACCTGCAATTTTTCATACTCTTCTCTTATTGCCTGCTTTTACGATAAGGATATACTAAAATTAGAAATAGAGAGTGTATCCTCATTTTCTGCTCTTTGGGAAGAATATATGTTCATTTGCTCTGTTCTGTTCCTTAAGTGTATTAACAGAAAAGCAGCCAAACTCTGTAAAATAATTTTAAAGAGATTTATTCTGAGCCAAATTTAAGGACCATGACCCGGAGCCATGCCCAGGAAGCCTTAAGCAAGTGGACTCGCTGTGGCTGGGTTACAGTTTGGTTTTATACATTTCAGAGAGACAGGGGTTACAGGTAAAGTCATAAATCAATACATGGAATACATACATTGGCTTGGCCCCAAAAGGTGGGCCATTTCAAAGGCAAGGGTGTGTGGCTTATAGGTTATAGGTGGGTTTAAAGATTCTTTGACTTGTAATTGGTTAAAGTCATGAAGCTTTGTCCAAAGGCTTGGAATGTTTTAAGATAAGGAGCTGTTATCAGAGACAAGCCATTGGACATATATTTGTTGTATAAACTGAGGACCTACAGGTATGTCTTGCATACCCTTAGGCCTACTAATGGGTTACAGAGGATGTCTCCAAGAAGGGAGGGGGGCATGATGAGGCATGTCTGACCTCCCTCCTTGTGACAGGCAATTTAGTTTTAGGATACCCCCTTGGCCAAGAGGGAGTCCATTTAGTCAGCCGGTGGCCGGGGAACCTTAAGATTTTATTTTAGTTCACAAGTGGTTGGCAGGACTTGATGATTAAAACCTCTGGGATTTCTGTGGGTGTACTGTGAGAAAATTTAAAAGTACAGATTACATTTTTCTTCATAAGTCAGTATTGATGGTCTTGGTAAATGGTTCTTATGAATTTCATCTAAATTTGAAAATTTATTAGTATACTATTTTGATCATCACACAGTTAAGATGAATTATATTTATTTGTAAGAGAAATTCAAAATGTAATGGCTTAAGCAGGTTTTATTTTTCTTGTGTAATGATGAGAGCAAAGGTTGGTTGTCCAAAGTGATATAATTGCTGCACATTGCTATCTGGGAAGATTCCTTTGTCCTTCTGCTTCTTATAACCTGTGTGCTTGTGACTGCCTTGTCACAAATTGGCCGGCCTCAAGCATGACAACTGCCTTCCAGGCAAGATGAAGTAAAAAGGTAAAGGGAATAAGACATAAGGCATGGTCCAAGTAGGGACAGACATCTGGCACAAGGCTTCCTTCCATTCCATTGCTGAAACTGTGGTGGCCAATGCCCTAAGTGATAGAACATATCATGCATTTGAAAAATATGGGGAGACTAATAACCACAAAGAAATGGCATTGGGTGGTTACAGCTAAGCTCTGTTACTGCTCTAAAAAAAGCTAACAAAAGGCTGAGAGTAACTAACAGGTAATTGAAAGCCAGGGGGAGACCAAAAAACAAAAACAAAAACAAAAACAGAGGACTAGGCCCAGGAGCTAATCATGGGAGTAGTCAAGCTCCAAAGACCAAGCTCCCAACCAATCCAAATCTGCTATGCCCAGGTCAGGGCTGTGATTGGGAAAGAATGGGGCCCTGATCTATATGACAGGGTTATCTGGGTTGATGCCCCTGAAAATCTTAAATTCTTACCCTAGTGCTGTCAGTGGCACGATAACAGAGTAACCACAGCGGCAGAAAAGGAGTCTCTGCCAGGGCCCAGCAGCATGGGAGCCCACCTACAGAGGCTGATCTAGCTATTGCTGCCACCAAGTGGCCAGCCTTCTAGAAACAGAGACCAATGCTAAGCTCTTGGCGTGGCACAATTCCTTGAGGTGACCAAGCAGCCCTATTAAGTGGGAAGTTGACTCTATTTGGCCTCTTGCATTTGGGAAGGGCCAGCAATTTGTTCTGACAGAACAGGAGACATATTTCAGGGGTGGGTTTGCCTTTTCTGCCTGCAGAGTCTTGCCAGCACCACCATCTGAGAACTTAAGAGAGTCTGATCCACTAGCACATCACACCAGAACAGAGGGCCCACTTTCCAGGGAAGGAGCTGTGGGAGTTGGCCTGTGACTATGTCATATGTTGCACCGCCCAAAAGCTTCTGGTCTCACAGAACATTGCAATGGCCTGCTGAAGGCTCAGCTGAAACTCCAGTTTACAGATGACACTTAATCAACGATGGGACACCATCCTCTAAGATGCTGTATACAAACCAAAGACAATTATGTATTAATAGTTCCGCGTCCCCAGTGGGAAGAATCCATGGGTCCAAAGGGTGACTCCACTTGTCACTTCCAGCTAGTGAGTTTCATCTTCTCACAACTCTGGGTTCTGCAAACATAGAGGCCGTGATCCCCAAAGGGAGGAACACTTCTGCCAGCATATATAGCAAGAAAACACTTGAACTATAAGCTGCATCTACCACCTACGCACTTTAAGCTCTGCATGTCCAGAGACCGGCAGGCAAAAAGAGGGGTCACCATTTTATCAAGGGGAATTGACCCTAATCATTAGGAGAAAGTTAGGATTTCTATTGCACAATGGGGACAGGGGGGAATAACTGGGGACCCAGAAGATCCACTTGGGTGCCTCTTGGCACTCTCTCACCCAATTTTGATGGTCACTGAACAAATGCAGCAGACTTTTCCTGGAAAGAGAATGGTGACCAGACACTGAGACCCTCCAGAGATGAGAGTCTGGGTCATGCTACCCAACATTAAACCACTGAGATCAGCGTGTGACCTGAGAGTGAGGGAGAGCTAGAATGGACAGTGGAAGAGGGAAATTGTTAGGGTGGAAAGCCTCATGGGTGCTCACGGCGTGAGTGGAGAAAGATTTCTCACCCAGAGATTAGGACAGAAAGAAGAGGTTTATTTACTTTTCCCCGGGGAGGGGGAAAACGGCCAGCATGGAGGTGGAAAGAGGAAGAACGTGCTGGCCCTGAAAACCAGCTATTGAGGAATGGCAGGGTACAGTCGAGAAATTGCCGCATCTGCTCCTTTCTTCTTGAGGGCAGGTAGATAACAAAACTGCAGGATGTCAGAGTCCAAGAGCTGGCTTCCCCGCCTTTCCTTGGAGATGGGATTATCACAGGAGACGTGACTCTGTCCTCGAGATATAGTTGAGGCTGTTGCTCATTCTTCTGCTGTTTACTCAGGAACTCTGTAAAAGCAGATTCTCAAAAAACAATTTTGAAAGAGAGATATACATCTCTTTTCTGTCCATTCAGCTCTTTTCAGAAGTTGTGCAAAACAGAACTCCTGCGGGGTGTGCCTGTTAGTGAGAGAACTCATAGGATTGATCTTTAACTGTTATTGGGGAAATTGTGGGATTCGGTATTTTCCTGTTATTTTTGCGAGGCTGCCCCTTTCAGAAACAATGAGTATTCGTAGTGGTTCCAAGACCAGTTGCAGTGTTGAGGCCTGTAATTCATCTCAGCAGCCTTCCTCTTTAGTTGCCCTCTGCAAGAGCAGCTCATTCTGGAGCAGCAATTCTGGAGCTGCTTTCAAAATACATAAGCAGATCTGAGTGGTGCAGTAAGTAGATAGAATCTGATGGGTGGGGAGGTGGATGGATGCGTTACAGAGACCCCCATTTCAAGAAATGTATTCATTTCCTCTAAGTTGTTGCATTTATTGGCATAAAGTTTTTCATGTTTGCTTATTAACGTTTCAGTATCTGTAGTAATTTGTCTCTTCTTTATTTCTGATATCACCAATTTGTGTCTTATGCTTTTTGTTAGTCTAGCTAGCGTTGTATCAACTGTATTGATCTTTCAAAAAAACCAACTTTTAGTGTCATGGATGTGTTTCACTTTCTATTTCATTGATTTTTTTATTATTACTTTTCTTTTCTTTTTTCTTTTACTTAGGGATTAATTTGCTCTTCTTTTTCTAGCTTTTTAGGGTGGAAGCTTAGTTCTTTGATTTTTATACCTTTCTTTTCTATTTTAACCATTAAAGTCATTCATTTCCCATTAAAGCACATCTCTATTTACGTCCCACAAATTTTGAGATGGTGTTTCCAATATCCTTCAGTCCAAAATATTTTCCAATGAGCCTTTTCTTAATTTTAAAAAATAGCTTGAGATATAATTAACATATGTAATCTACTCATTTAAAGTATACAATTCAGTGGTTTTTAGTTTAGTTGGAGTTGTGTAACCATTATCACGACAACAAATCTTGTGATTTCTTCTTTGACCCATGAGTTATTTAGAAGTATGCTATTTAATTTCTGAATATTTGAGGAATCCAGGTATCTTTCTGCTATTAATTTCTAATTCAATTCCGTTTTATATGGAGACCATACTTTGTATGACTTAAATCCTTTTAAATTTATTGAGACTTCTTTTATTACTTCTTTATATGACCTATATTGGTGAATGCACCACATGTATTTAAAAGAACGTTTTCTCTCTTACTAGATGGAGTATTCTACAAATGCCAATTAAATCAAGTTAACTTATAATGTTCCAATTTATGTCTTCACTGATTTTCTATCTACTTTTTCTATTATTATTGAGACAGGAGTGTTGATATTTCTAACAATAGTTATGGATTTGTCTATTTCTACTTTCATTTGTAAGTTTTTGCTGTATTAGTAGTATGTCTACTTTGCGTGATATTAATATGGCCACTCAGCTTTTCTTATGCTTAGTATTTACATGGTATATCTCTCTCCATTCTTTTCTTTCTAATCTACTGATGTCTCTATATTTAAAATGGGTTATTTAATGTGACCAAACTGAAGAGGACAGGAAAGAAAAGAACAAATCTAAGAAACTTTGGAAAATAGTAGTTTGACTATAAAGTGTACGATATTGTACGCTAGTTAGTAGATTTGTTTTTCACAGGAGCATGGGTTAATGATTCTTAAACTGCTTCCTGTGTATTCTAGGATTTGTCATGAACAATAAGAACCAGGTTTCTCATTGTCAGAGAAATAAGTTACAAATAAAAAGAATAGCAGCACCTCAGGCAGCTGAATTCCTGAAAGACTGTTGGAGCAAAAAACTTGCTCCTCTGTCCAAGATTGCTACGAGAGTAAGAAATAAATGTCTACTGGGCTGAGCCGTTATGCATTTGCATCTTTAAACTACTATGTCCTAGACAGCCCTAACTAAATAAATGGCTTATCTCATTCATTTTCAGCCTTTTTCCTTTTCTAACATATGGACTTAAAATTTAAAAGTTTTCCTAAAGACTACTTATGCTGTGTGATGGTCAATTTTATATATCACCTTGACTGGGTCACAGGGTGCCCAGATATTTGGCCAAATGTTATGCTGGATGTGTTTTTGAGGATGTTTTTAGATAACATGAACACTTATTTTTATTTATTTTTTTATTATATTTCAGAATATTATGGTGGTACAAGCATTTTGGCCACATGAGATTAACATTTAAATCAGTAGATCGACTAAAGCAGATCACTCTCCCTAATGTGGGTGAGCCTCATCCAATCAGTTGAAGGCCTAAATAGAACAGAAGACCAAGTCAGAAAGAACTCCTCCTGCCTGACTGCCTTCAAGCTGGGACATCAGCTTTTTCCTGCCTTCAGACGCAAATGAAAACATCAGCTCTTCCTGAGTCCTGTGCTTGTGGCCTTTGGACTGGAACTACACCATTGGCTGTTCTGGGTCTCCAGCTTGCTGACACCCTGCAGATCTCAGCACTTGTCAGTCTCCATCATCACGTGAACCAATTCCTAATATATACTATTGGATCTGCTTGTCTGGAGACCCTAACACAAGCTATATCTCACCAGTTTTTTGCTGTGTGTATATTTTTTGTTTGTTTGTTTTTAAGAGCTGAGGTTTTGCTGTGTTGCCCAGGCTGCTGGCCTTGAAATCCTGGGCTCAGGTAATCCTCCCACTTCAGCCTCAAGCGTAGCTGGGACACAGGAGTGTGCTACTCCAGCCCACTCACTACTTTCGACATTTAGAATTTTTATCATCATTCTGTTCACAATATTTGTTTCATTTATTTGATCCATGGGTTATTTAGCAGCATATCTTAATTTCTATAAATACAAAGTACTTCAATTATCTTCTTGTTGATTTACAGCTTGATTGCATTGTGGTCAGAGAGTATCCTCTGTATGATTTCAATAGTTTGAAATTTGTTGAGACTGCTTGGGTCAATTTTTATAAACATTTTATGTATGCTTGAAAAAAATACATAGTCTGCAGATGTTGAATGCAGTGTTCTACACATTTCCATTGGATTAAGGTTAATTATATTTTAAAAATCTATAACCTTACTATTTTTGCCTGTTCTATCAGTTTCTGAGAGAAATTTGTTAAAATCACCCACTATTGTGGATGTGTGTGCTTCTTGTGGTTCTTTCTAATTTTAATTTTGGATCTATATATTGAGAAAAATTTTTTAGATGTATGAAAATGTTAAATCATTATATCTTTGGTAAAACAAAACTTATTATCATGAGGTGACCTTTTTGAAATCTAGTAATGCTTGCTTGCCTTAAAGTTGAATTTATCTAGTAGTAATATAGTTTATACATGTTTTCCTTTGGGTGGTATTTTCATGCCTTATTTTTTTTTCATTCTATTATTTTCAACTTTAACATACCCTTAGGTTTTAGCCAGGTCTCTCGCAGATAGTTTTTTTGGTTGTTGTTTTAAAATCCAGTCTGACAATCTTTAAACTGGAACATTTGGTTCATTTCTACTTAATGTAACCACAATTGACCCTTGAACAATGTGGGGGTTAAAGGTGCCTACCTCCTGCACAATTGTAAATCCGCGTATAACTTTTGACTCCCCCAAAACTTAATTACTAATAGCTTACTCTTGATCGGAAGCCTTGCCAATAACATCAACAGTCGATTAACATGTATTTTGTATGTCAATTATATATGTATTATGTGCTATATTCTTACAATAAAGTAAGCTAGAGAAAATAAAATAATAAGAAAATCATAGGAAGAAAAATATATTTCCTATTCATTAAGCTCAAGTGGAGCATCATCCCTGTCATCTTCATGTTGAGTAGGCTGCGGAGGAGGAGGAAGAGGAAGGGTTGGTCTTGCTGTGTCGGGGAGGCAGAGGCAGAAGAGGTGGAGGAGGTGGAAGGGGCGGCAGGAGAGGCAGGCACTCTTAGCGTCGTAAGTTTACAGAAATACATTGTAATTTCTGTCTGGCGTTTTTGCTTTTACATTTCTCTAAAAATGTTTCCAGACAGCACCAATCTGTCTTCTACCATTTGCGTTAGTTTCAGTGCCCATATCACAGAAGAGTCCATGTTGTAAAAGAAGACAAAGCAGGCTTGAATAATCAGAACCTTCTGCCGAATTGTCTAACTTCAATTTGTTTCCTCGTGCTGCTTCTTCCATGTCTTCTCCCTCATCGTCTGGCGCTGATTTGGAAGCACTCGTCTCCACCAAGTCGTCTTCTGTTCATTCCTCTGGTGTGATGTCAGTTAGCTCTTGAATTTCTCCAAGATTCGTATCTTGAAACCTAATCCTTCATCCTACACTTTTTTTTTTTTCTGGTAAAACATAGCCACAATTTCTTTCATGATACCCTTGATTGATTCTGTCATAAATCCTCTGAAGTGATGAGCAAGATATGGACAGTTTTCTCTAGCAGAAATTTATTATTTCAGGCTTGATGGCTTTCATGGCTTTTTCTATAAACAATGGCAACTTCAATGGTTTAATCCTTCCAGACTTTCGTGATGCTCTATCAGGGTTCTCTTCCATAGCATTGGCAATCCTTTCCATAGATTACCATGTGTAATGAGCCTTAGAGGTCCTCATGACCCCCTGAATTAGAGTTGTAGTGTATGGGGGGAAGCAGGCCACTTAAAATCAATCAATGACGTTAAACTCATAAGGTTTTGGGTGGCCAGGGGCATTGTCCAATATCAAAAGAAATTTAAAAGGCAGTTCCTTATTGGCAAAGTGCTTACTGACTTCAAGAACAAATCCAGCAAAAGGATTCTGTTTAGGGCACTTTTGTCTGCGTTAAATATCTGTTCAGAGCTGGGCGCTGTGGCTTACACCTGTAATCCTAGCCCTTTGGGAGGCTAAGGTGGGAGGATCGCTTGAGGCCAGGAGTTCAAGACCAGCTTGAGCAAGAGCAAGACCCCATCTCTACAAAAAAGTACAAAAAATTTAGCCGGGCATGGTGGTGCACACTTGTAGTCCCACCTACTTGGGAGGCTGAAGCAGGAGGATTGCTTGGGCCCAGAAGTTTGAGGTTTTAGTGAGCCTTGATGATGCTACTGCATGCACTGTAGCTTGAGTGACAGGGAGAGGCCCTGTATCAAAAAACAAACCTGTTCAGGCAGATACTGATTTTTTCTTTTTCCTTTTTTTTTTTTTTTTTTTAGACAGAGTCACACACTGTTGCCCCGGCTAGAGTGTTGTGGTGTCAGCCTAGCTCACAGCAACCTCAAACTCCTGGGCTCAAGCAATCCTCCTGCCTCAGCCTCCCGAGTAGCTGGAACTACAGGCATAAGCCACCATGTCCGGCTAATTTTTTCTGTATACTTTAAGTTGGCCAATTAATTTCTATTTTTAGTAGAGATGGGGTCTCACTCTTGCTCAGGCTGGTTTTGAACTCCTGACCTTGAGCAATCCTCCAGCCTCGGCCTCCCAG